>NW_019384288.1:3308990-3350136 GCF_000648655.2 Copidosoma floridanum | reverse complement strand
GGGGGGGGGGTACAAGTGGCTCTTGAAACAAGATCCGAGTGGCTGGATATAATTTAAATCGAAATTGTGAACCGGATTCTCCAGGTCACGAATAGACTTCGACTGGATTCTCCAAGTCGTGTAATCTAGTGTGGCTACTGCTCTCGGTGTTTTACCAAGCTGGCCTGACCATTGATTGCATCGACTGGGTTCTCCAGATCGTATACCTTTAGTCTGGCTACTGCTCTTGGTATACACCCAAGCTGGCCTTACCATTAAACGAATTTTTTTGAGACTGAGCTGCTCGTGCAGGAGGCCATGGGCTTATATAGCCGAAAATCTTGCCTCTTTATCATTGCCACTACGGCCAGAGACGGCGAGACGCACATAGGTTCTTAGAACTCTAGAACTTCTCTGGGTACTGTAACTGTTAGGGAAAGAAGGTGGTAGAAGTATAGCATGCAGTTGTCAAGTCACGTTGCATGAACGCTGGCCGATGTGTGGATCAACATCCTGGCTCGAGCGTCGGCGTATTTACGAATGGTTAAGACACAGAAGAGGAAAAGGATAGAAAATAATTATTAAGTTTGATCAGGCGATGTCGACGCATAAAGAGGGTGGGAGATGTAGACTAGTTCTTCTTCATCTTACTCGGTCTCTCCTTATATGTGTGTCGCGAAGCCTTAGCTTTGGTATTTGGTGTATGTGTGCATATATGTCATTTAGCTTGACACGAAAACGCGGCTTTACGAGGAGGAGGAGGAAAAAAAAGGTACGTCGAGCGCACCCTCGATGTAACAATGTGTTTGTATACATATATTTTTGGGTATAGGGTTTTAAAAAAGTCGTGGAACATATGAGTTGCTGCGTGATCTAAAATTTTCCTCTACGTTGTTAAGTGTTGTTGTTGATTAAAAACTAGAAGCTTAGTCAACATTGTAACCTCGAACTAATTACTTCTGTTCACTTTTAATAATAAAGCTAAGCTTCGTTTTGTAAAGGAACGTGGTTTAATTGTCACTGGCAAGCGTAACAATTTTAGAGGCTTGTCCAGGATACGGATGTAAAGAGTTTTAAGGTTAAAGAAACCCTGCATCAGATACACATCAACGGAAGAGACCGAAGCAATGAAGTGACAGCTGGAAGAATCTAAAACAGCGGGGTCTGGAATTAGAAAACCAGCTGAAAAACACAAGGCGAGTAGTGAAAACTTAAGATGAAACGATAGTGGAATTTAAAAGTAAACTAGTTGAGCTGCAGAAAAATTGTGACGATTTGCAGGTTTAGCTTGACGACGTACAGCAGAAAATGAAGGACACACTACGCAAACAACAGAAGATTCATGAGAGGACACTCAAGCCGTTAAGGTCAACTCTTTGTGATTCTCGCTAGATTATTGTGGGTTTACCTACTGAGTGGAATACACTTTGAGCCGAATGGGACTCCCTCTCAAACGAAAGACAGTTACGACAGAGAAAAAAAACGAACTGCTCAAGGTCAACAAATCCGTGGTATAAACCAGATAAGTATTGTTGAAAATCTTTTTCCACAGCTACTACAGACATCACAGTCAACACAACCTCTTCTGACTCAACATGCATCTTTTGGACTATCTCTTTCGTATGGTGTAGTGACTGGCTCATTTCCTCATTTTAATGTTCAGGTGGACAACGATGACGGTAGTTATCCGCTTAGAGATTTCTACAATTAGTTTCGTCTGATCACCAAGTTAAATAGTTGGGATAATAACAGGAGAATGGTTGTTTTAATTTCTTGTTTACGTGAAAAGGCAAAATCGGTGCTTAATAATTTTTCAGAGTCAGAAGGACTGTTAGGTTTGACTTCCGAACTTGAGGTTCGTTTTGGGAATAATATTTGGCAGTAATGTGCTATTCTGAAATACAGAGTAGAAAACAGAAGTTCGATAAAGATTTTTTAAGTTTAGCTATTCATTTACAAAAGCTAGTTTCAGTAGTTTATCCTGAATTTTCGCTTACTACCCAAGATTAAACTGTTTCTTTACAGTTTATTATTAAGATTGCTGATAATTCCGTTAGGGAAGTGCTTTAATTAGAGATGATCGATTCTTTGAGAGTTGCTTTTTAACGGGCAATAGAGGTTAAGGAAATTTTTGAAGAAAATAGAAGACTTCAAGAGACTTATGTTGGTGAAGGAGCATACAGAGTAGTGCAGTTGAATTTTAATCTCGAAGGAATCGAGGGAAGAAAGCCTTCAAACGCCATCAATGTTCAGTTCTGAAATTATAGAAAGAAAATCCATGTGAAGTATAATTGTTCTCAACTGCATGCGTTGAATTGGCAGGAAAACTCAGTTTTGTTGAACTTCCATGAGTAAGTTTAACAGTAAGCAAGTCAGCTTCTTTAGATTCAGTTTTAAACAACAGAGCGATTCTTGGAAATTTTAGTAAATTTATGTCCAAAGGTACATTGATTATTAAATTTGTAATTTTGTATTAGCTTGGGTTTTTGACGTAACCATTTTAAATTCAAATATTGTAATTTAGTGGATATTAAAATTCTCATTGATTCGGTGACACTAAAGTTTCCAACAGGTGAAGATGTTCCTGTAAAGCTTAGAATTTAAGCATTTGTGATTTCTTTGATAAGATAGGTTTACCAGAAAAAATTTGTAGTTTGACATTTGAAAAAACAGATTCGCTAGATTAAGATGTTGCCTCTGTTCAACGGATTATCAACCTATAGGACACTGTTCCAGTTTAGTTACGGTATATTTTTCTGCAAAATTCTATGGAATCGTGTTATCACCAGAAATTAAAGTTAGCGGATATACTAATTCAATATGAAGATATTTTCGAAGATGACAATATCGTAAAAAAATGTGATTTAGTTGAACATGAGATACACTTGGAGAAAGGAACAAGACTAATTAGACAACCACTAAGATGAGTAGCTATTTACAAACAAGAGAAAGTTGACTCTAATAACAAAAATGGAGAAACAAGAAGTTATTGAAAGATTATCAAGTTCCTGGTGTTCTTCAGTCATTCTCAAGAAAAAATTACTGGCAAGTGAAACTTAAGAATAAAGATAAAAAAATTAAGGCTTTCTCTGTTCGACAAAAATTATGGCAATCCAAAGTCATGCCATTTGGATAATACAATGCATCAGAGCCTTTTCAACAACGTATGGAAGAAGTCCTTAAGGGATTCTTGTACATAATTTGCTTAGTTTATTTAGATGACATCACAATATTTCGTCACTGAAGAATAATGTACAAAACCTGAGGAAGAAGATGGCAGAAATCCATGACTTGACAAAAACCACCATAGCTGTTATATCTGGCAAGATCAAGATTCATTACGATAAACAAGCAAGAAAAGTCGATTTTTTGGAAGGACAAAAAGTTTGATTTTATTATCCACATTACTAGGATGATCCGTTTCAAGTTGTCAAAAAGATCAATGACGTTGTCTACGCTACTGGTAAATCACCAAAACACAAGACAAAAATAATACATGCCAACAGAATTGCGATTTTTTACGAAAGAAAATCGTCTTAACTACTCTGCTTCGGTTTTATTTTGCTTGGTTTACTTTTCTAAAGATGTTGGGAAAATGCCAGAGTAGGGATGTGAAATAGGGTCCACAGAACGTCATTCCTCATTTATGTCCAAAGATTAACTATCTCTCACATTACCCTGATGAATAAGGTGTAGTAGGTTAAAACAGATACAATAGGATTAAAGATGCTTGGTAACTTGGCGATGAAGTCAAGTTAGAGATTTCAAGTTCTGCAGCTGTAAAAAGAAAATTTGGATGGAGTAGGATTCACAGCTAGATAGAATGTTTTTGGTAACATGGAAAAAAAGTCCTGTAGTGTCACTCTACATTCTGGAGTCGTATTAATATCCTGTAGCTACAACAGAAGAAGATAAAAGTAATAGCTGAAAGTTTTATATATGGTGCTTAGTTTTGTGACTGTTAGGACAACAATATGAAAGAGAAGAGGATATTGTTTAGAAAACGGTTCAAAAAAAGTACTAAAACAAATGAGTTGCCGCGCTATCGAAAATGTTGCTATACGTTGCTAGGTGTTGTTGATTAAAAAAAAAGTTGTTTATTCGTGATTGTAACCTCAAGCTAATTAATTCTGTTCACTTATACTCATAAAGCTTAGTTTCATTTTGTTAGTTAATGTGTCTTAATTTTTAGTAGTAAGCGTAGCGATGTGTATATATATATATATATATATATATATATATATATATATATATATATATATATGAAGAACACAGTAGTGAGTGTGCGCTCTCAGTACCGCAGACTACGAGCCAAGCGAAGAAGAGAGGACCATTGATAATAAGAAAAATTAAATGTGAGTAAGATATAAATAAGTAAGTGTATGTTAGAGGGAAAAGGGATATATAAAAACCTGTGACGTGTCAGGAACGAATGAAGAGTCGGGTCGTCACTTCAATTTGTTAAGTTTTGAAATCACTAACTATTTGCGGTTCTAAGTAGCGTTAGAAGGGGTGCATGCATCTTTGCAGTCTTACTGCATAGCGCATAATCGTATTGTATGCAGTATCAGAAAGAGTAGAGTGTAAGAATCAGAGTTCGAGAATCACAGAGAATGTGTCAGGTGGGACAAGAGAGAACAGAAGAAAGATATTAGAGACTGACATGGATAGGGAATTATATCAAGGAAAAGACAAGAAATACAATAGGATTTAGTAGCTAGGTCAAAAAGATAACAACTGGCACAAAGACAATTATTAAAAGCTAGCCGTGTAACCAAGCCATAACCAAGACTGGGACGAGCTCCAGGTAACCGAGCCTCATTGTAGGAATATTGCAAAGGTAGGCGTCACCCTTACTTATGCTTTTTATTATATTCACTTCTTTCCACATGAACTTATACACTTGTTTGCTTTACAACACTTTGATCACCCAGATATCTCTATCCCCGTATCTGACCCTATTCTACTATGCATAGTACACACACCTTTGCAATATTCTCACGATAACGCTGCAATAACTGGACCTCGTTCTAGTCTTGGCAGTGGTTTAGTTACATAGGTGGCTTCCAGGAATTTTCGTCGTTCTAGCTGTCCTCTTGTCTACGTGGCTATTACATATTCTTGTATTTTTTTTTCCTTCATACTATGTTCTGTTTATCTTAATTACTTATCTCTCTCTACTTTTCTGTCTTCTCTTATATGCCACTTTCTCTGTAACTCTCGAAAACTGATCTTTACGCTCTGCTATCTCTGATGCCTCATAAGATATTACTGTGCCCTATGCAGTCAGCATAAATCTCCCTTTCATTTCTGACACACACGATTACTGAGTCATTTCTTACCCACACTTAACTTTTATACTGGTCATCAGTTATACCCTCTTATTTTTGCTCGTGGTCCCTGGCACCAGGAGCAATTATTAAATATTATGTTGTAAAGATATATATATATATATATACATATTGTAACGGGGTGTGCGAAAGGTAAATAATACAGGGAACTGGTCATGACCTCATGACCTGCCAATTTGCATCTTGATCGGGTGGCTGGGCCCAAAAATGCTTGTCATCACTCCTCATTGATTCCGCAGGTCCATGTACCTGCTTGCTAACCTCTAATACTGTGTAGGTGTAGTTTAGTGTCTCGGGATTACATTAACTGATCTACAAGACTGCTGTTTCTCTCTCTCACAAATTGATCCTTACATGATGGGCAGACCTCGCAAATCGAAGCAAAGAGACGTGCGCAAGAGCACTTACCTTAACTGACTTGCTTTAACGCAGACGCTGAAGTTGACGGATCATAATGAGAATCCCTTGATCCTGTAAAAGAAACTTGTGGGCGTCCCTACCAGTTAAACTCCTTGGTCTTAACCAGGCGTGTGTCACCGTTATTCTCTGGGTTATTGGGCGTCGTCAACCTTATCTCTGGCTTGTTTTACCGACTGTCGTTGGCACATCTTATCTCCCCTTTGCTCACGTAACAAAACTCGCGCTTCGCTGCTGCCTCGCACGGACTTCCAAGCTAATCTTCTCCATTTATTCTGCTCTTCGTTGCTTCGCTTCTCCTGTCCTATCTTCCGCAAACGCCCCATGGCTGCCGTGACACCCCTCTCCTAGACGTTAGACACTCTGTATACAGCTCTACGACCTAGGACTTGCTGGTTTTACGTTTATCTGGCTAGACAAGGAAAGTGATGGATAGAGAAATTAGAAACATATGATTTAGACCATGATTTATATAATTGGAGATATCTTTATATAAAGAAAATTAGACCCTTTAACTTAGGGGTAAGAGAGAGAACGCAACGAGAAAACACAAGGGGATATAAAAATAACTTTCTATGAGATATAAGAATGTCATCCCCAGCGTCTACCCACTCTTTGTCAAAGGTGATATATGATATTCGATGCAGCACGTCAGCTCATTTGATCCATGGGCGGACATATACTGGTCCACCAGTTAGATTATGGGCTTGGGTCTGCCAGTGGCCCTGTAGGATGATTTGACAGGTGTCCTCTACCTTATATAGGATGACATCCCACTCTGACTTGGGAGGAGAGGGTTCATCCCAGGTGGCCTTAGTAGGTTTCTCCACTACTTGTGGTTCCTCGTAAGGCATTGGTATAAATTCCCGGAGTGGAAAAATTGCAGGACGAGCTCCCTAGCGGGTCGCTTTAACCCCATGTGGAACAGGTACATATCTCCTCCACCTGTTCTCAGAGGGATATCATGATGATCTACGAAAAACAGAAAACAGATGTAGTTAATTTCAGGTGCCCATCAGGCGAATGCATGCATACTACGTTACTAGCTTTCGTGGCCTTCCGGGACCTCGTTGCAGGTGATCGATCGCATCGTTAGGTCTGGCCCGTCTCTTTAACATGACGGACGTTTTTGGTGGTCGTTGTCGCTCTCGCTTACTTGGTCCGCTGGCCTTCTTTACCATATGCTTGATTGGCTCATTGGCCTCCACCACGATACGCTCGCTAGCACTTGAACAATCCTCTATCATCTGATCAGCTTCGTCCCTCTACGTTCATGGTATATTAGCTACCTCTTAATACTCTCATACCCTCAAGGAACCTGTTCAGCTCTTCATTCCAAAATTCGGTACCATTATCCATCAGTATGGTTGGCAGAGTGCCGTGGTGATAAATGACGCATTCTTGAATAGCGTCTGCTATTGATTTGGCGTTGCCACGATGTAGCGGTGTTATCTCTGCTCATCTCATAAATAAGTCTTTTATTTCAAGTATGTATTTTAATCCACGTCAGCCTTTAGGTAGGGGCCCCATGACATTGGCCGCCACTGCTTGCCATGGGGCTGAGGTGGTCCGTACCCCCATTAACCTGGTTGGTATTTTCTGTTCCACCTGAGTCTTCTGACAGGTTCAGCATTGGCAGACGTATTAGGCTACCTCCTGGTAGTACCCTGGCCTAGAAGTGCAGTCAAAAGGTTCGCGTGAAAGTCTTCTTGCGACCCAGATGACTGGCCTTGGCATCATCGTGATACTTACGAAGGACTTGCCTCCAATGACCCGGAGTAACGACCAGTTTCCAGGCTTCCTGATCACCTAATGTATCATCGACCGTAGGGTCTCGGCGGTACGTATATAGGTAACCTCTAATAATATTCTAACGTGGGTAGTCATTGAAAGACTTCTCTACCTCTCGGGAGTGTTCCTGATACCAGGGATCATCTCCAACCAACCCCCACTGTAAGGGCGCAACAGCTATGGATTCTTCAGCCTGAAGCATTCAAGAGAGAGCGTCCAGTATATAATTTTTTGCCCCTTGGCGATGTTTTAGCTTGAAGCTATGACTCTGTAGTGTCATGGCCGACCACGATAATCTGCTTGTCGGTTTATTCATATTGCATAGCTGGTGGAGGCTACTATGGTCTATGATTACCTTAAAACAGGAACCCTTAATATATGAGTAAGACTTTCAAGTTACCCATAAAACGACTAGACATTCGCGTTCTCTGATGCTATAGTTACATTCCGCAGGTATCATGGAGCGACTGGCGAACTCTAAGACTTTCTTCTCAACATTCACAATCTGCAGAAGTATTGCACCTAGTCCAGTGTCACTCGCATCGGTTTGTATAACAAACAGAATATTAGGTTTAGAGAGTTGTAGCATCACTGAGCTTGTCAACAGAGCCTTGATCTAATTAAAGGCGGTTTGTTGCTCCTCTAACTACTCAGAAGGTTGATCTTGTCGCAGTAATCTAACAACCGGCTCCACAACTGTAGCGTAATTTGGTAGGAACTTCCTATACCAAGAAGCCATTCCTAGAAATCGCTGGAGTTGCCTTATGTTCCTTGGAGTACAATAGTCCAAAATTAGTTTGATTTTCTTAGGATTGAGGTGAAGGCCGTCTTTATTCACTAGGATCCCTAGATATCTGACCTATGTCCGACGAAACTCACTTTTTCTTCGGTTTAGTGTAAGCCTAATCTTGCATCCTGTGGAGTATATATTTAAACCATTCCAGATGTTTCTTAAAGATTTATGTGTCGATAATAATATCGTCAAAATACGCATAGGCATATGGTTTGAACTCTTGACCGATCACCTAGTCTATGAGTCGCTGAAAGGTGGCTGGCGCATTATTCAGCCCAAACGAAAGCCGACAAAACTGGAAAAGCCCCTTCTTGGGTACAATGAAGGCTGTAATAGTAGTTGCTACTCAGATCCAGGGAGGAGATATTTCTGGCTTATGTGGAAAAACATTAGGTACGGTGACGGTAAATCTTTTCTGATACAGTATGGTATCGTTCTTAATTGGGTTTAGTTATTGTGACCTCTATGTCGTCTTCTATCCACTTCATGCAACCAAGAGGAGCTGCATCTTCCACGTATCGATTTACCAAGTCCTGTAACTATTTATTTTGGAAAGATGTAAC
This sequence comes from Copidosoma floridanum, assembly GCF_000648655.2. The sequence goes on along the minus strand of NW_019384288.1, from coordinate 3,341,242 downwards.
CTCAAGCAGGCCGACGGCTGAAAGTTACACTCTCTTGTCTACCATAGGCATTGCTACTTCTAATGGTACCTTTACCACTCTTTTGGAGGATAAGCGCTCACTCTACTTGGTTGTGTACCGTTTGGAAAGCATAAATGAAGTTTGCTTCTATGTGACAGTCAGCATCTAAGTCAGGAAGAACGGCAACCTCCAATTCCTCACGCGTAGATCCCACTTGAAAGAGTAGTGTGACTAATCCCAGGGTATTGGATGAGCGCCCATTAGCAATTGTAGCATTACCACTTGATAGACGTAGGTGCCGATCACAGTCAATGTTGATCTGTAGGCCTATAGATCGCATTACTATTTATTTTAAACCAGGGTCGTACAACGCTCGGAGTTTAAAGCCTTGAACTTTCAGTTGTACCCACCACCAGTGGCTATTCTCGCTCTTATAATTCACTGGGGATTTGTCTTTCGGTAGCATAGGATCCTGGGAGGGTTGAGTTATGAAAGGAGACGTTACACCCTCGTTTACGCCCGCCTTACTTCGTTTCCCTTTTTATGAGGGAATCTATTGACTAGGTGACCAACCTCATTGCAGGCGTAGCATTGTCCCTTAAAAGGGTGTGGGGATTCTCCTTTGTTCTCGAATTTTCCAGACTTGTTTCTTCTGAGGGATCTGGATTGAGAAGAGCCCAAAGATAAAAAGAACGTGCACCCTTCTGCCTTTTTTAAAGAATGGGGTGGACCAATGTTATTCCCTTGTGGGTGGGCATTCTGCCTGCACGTTAAGATTTTTTTAGATGGTGAGTCCCACTTGATTGGGAACCTCTCCCCGTACTTTATATCAATTACCAATTTTTACATATCTTGAGTCACGCATGGTTTCTCCCTTTTTCGTTTAATTAATTCTTTTTAAATCTCCATCTCCATATAGAGAGTTTCATCGTATTATTTGACAGTTTAAATCGTGATGCTACAGCAGTATCAATAATGCAACAACCAGTTATTTCAAATTCGAAGGAAATCAACCCAAAACTAAACAAAATCACTTACTTTAGTGATGGAGCAAAGCAACATTATATAAACAAGTTTTAGATGAGCAACCTCATACATCATGAAGAAGACCATGGCATTACAGGCAAATGGTATTTTTTGCTACATTACATGAAAAGGGTGAGTGCGATGGCGTTAGGGCAGTTTTCAAACGAGAAGTGACTCGAGCTAGTTTGCAAGCTGATTGGTCAGAAGCATTGTTAACTCCGGAATCTTTTCTCAATTGGGCAAAAAACAAAATTTAACAATATTCAATATTTTTGTATAGTGCAGAAGAGCATAAAAAAAGTTTAAAACGATTACAAAAACGATTTTGAGCTGCTCCTCCAGTACTAAAAATAAGTACAGCTCATGCTTTCATTGTGCATCTTGGAAAGAAATTAAAAATGATGAGACATTCAATAGCTAAAGAGCCGATGGGTGTTATGCAATATTAGTAGTAATATTCACAATTTATACTTAAAATATAAAAAAAACGTATTTAATACTAGTATTTAAAACCAATTACGATTATAAATGCTGAAATTTTTCGAAATTATATTAGTTATCAAAAACTATTACATTGTTTTTGAAGTCCTATTAAATAATAAATAACAAACATAGCTTATTATATTTTACCTGCAATACCGTTTTTTTTTATACCAATGTACATAGGGTAGTAAGAAAAAAAGTATTTAACAATTTTGTATTTGCCGCTATATTCAATCCAGAACAACAATACTTAGCTAATTGTATTTTAGTTGTTGTATCCTTTTATTTGATATCCATAATAATAGAGTTGTAAAGAAAAAAGTCGTCCAGCATGTTGTTTTGGCCACTATATTGGGTTATGCTGACAGAGTTTAGCTAATTTATGTTTAAAATTATAATCAGCAGTGCGAAGAACATAGTTTTAGGCGAATTCTGCACAATAAGAAACCTTATTCTAGTTATTATACTTTATTTAGGTTGATCGCTAGTACTACTTCAATGTTAAAGACGCTATTTTACAATCGCCATTTTAAATTTTATAAAAGGCCTAATAGAATTTAAAAGTACACATAAATAACAAATTTTTAAGACCTTGTTTGTTTTTTTTTTGTATTGCGTTAAATTTTGGATCGAAGGGTGGCACGGTTGACATGGAACGTCACATAAATGTATATATCTAGGTAGCCACAAATGACTGGCCCAAAACATATAACTATAGTGGCATGACAGCTAAAGCTACCACGTCACGTGGTTTGAATCAGGCACATAAATAGATCCAAGAAAATGTATAGTTTATACAAGTATAAAATAAGTATAAGGCTTTTTTCGAATATGCTGTATCTTGATTTTCATTTTACTTTGATTTCTTAAATTTATTAATCTGGTCCAGTTTAGTAAGCACTTAATTTTAACAAAAATTTTTTTTACTGAATGAGAATTTGTTGAGTTAGCAGATAGGCTAACGTGCGTGTTGAAATTGTTACGGACTATTGACATTTGTGAATTTAATTAAGTGTCATCAATTCCCTACTCTACATTTTATTGCAAAACTTTTTATAATATTTAGTAGTGTTACATGTATATGTTTCTAGTATTTATGATATGAACTGTGTTTTACTTGTTGTTTAGTATAAGAGTTACTGCCTTACTAAATGTCTATAAAAAGCATAAGTAACCAACGTATGTACAAAGACAATAACTAGGACCGCGTAATCAATTATTGTTGTAAAGGAATAAGAGTATTTTTCAAAAGTTTTGTTTGCATCCTTAAAAGATATCACTACTTCACAAAAACAAGTATAATACTCTACACTTATATTATACATTCTCCATGTTATATAAAAAATTGGAAAGTAATTATATTATTAGATATAAAACTCTCACTTTCAAACTAAACTCCATTTAATAACATACTAAAATTACTTGAAGTTAAGATGATGTTATCAAAAAAAAACCACTATACTCTTCGACTCCTATGACGAAAAACAAACAGTAGTTCTTGTTAGAAAAGTGCTATTACCCGTTAGGGTTATTATATAGTTATATGTTTTGGGCCAGTCATTTGTTGCTCCAGTTCAATGGCAACTGTATGGCAAATGATCTTTCTCTTTAAAGGCACTTCAAGGCAGAAAAAACTGACGTTTTCTGATGCCTTTGCAATTAGTTGTACAAATACTAAAAAATATTTACAAAGAAGTTTGCAGCTCTTGACAGAAAAATATTTTTATATAATACAGTAACGTAGCATACAAAGATTATAGATAATTAAGGAATAAAAACTCGTTTACCTGAAGAAATGTGTTTCAGTTATACTTTGGATTCATTAGAAGTTTGAATCCTTATTTTACCTCATTAAAAAGTTACGTACATTTTTTAACTATTAAGCATCATTAAATATAACTAGTCTTTTTTTATTAGCAGTCTGTTTTACGTCTTACAGCTCCTATTATTAATATATTCTTCATTAATGTGCTAATCTATACTGTAAAAAACTCTTGCCTTATTTTATGCCCTAGGGTCGAAACTGGTTAGCAAGAAAAGTATGCTCATAAGCACAAAACACAACTTAACAACATTTAGAAAGAAAAATTTTGTCTACACCTTGGTCACACGTATAAAAAAAACCAGTATATATGATTTTTATACTTTGTTCCAATGATACGAATGAAATTATTTAGTACTTCCTACATTTGTTGTTAACTATATAAATTATCACCGACACACTAGATATTTTTTCATGTCTTTAGCTCTATTCAGTTTTGCATTATCTAAGAGTTCCATAAAAAATAAAAGAATAATAAAAGTACCCAGTGATTTAAAGCTTATGCAACCCAAACGATTTGTCGATACTAAGACATAAGCCAAATCTATACACATAGACTAACGATCCACGTGTAACTCTCCTCTCAATATAATAAAATATATATTGTAGGCATTAACAAAGCCTTTGCTACTAAATTTGTATTTTTACTTTAAATGTTTTCCTGTGAATTCAAAATGCCTTAAAACAACGCCATGATATGTTGTTAGGAAACATGTATGGAATAATGTTTTGGATATCTTGATAATGTTCTTTCCTACGAAAAATTCATGAGATGAAGCATGAGACTTGTGACATTTTATACTTGTTTATTCATAAAGATGATGTCGCTACATAGCCTCAAATTATAAACTTTCAAGGTAGTTAACTATGTTTAGTATAAGTGGTACATGAAAATCAATTCCTCCTAATTTAGGTGATTATCAATAACGCGTAAAATTTCTCAAAAGATATTTCAATACAGTCTGTTACTAGCTGTACTATAAAAAATTTATTTTCTTATTAAAAATAAATAAATCAGCCGTCAATAACAATATTACTCTTCAAAACGCGTGGTTGTTCGTTTATTGCACGTACACACTCCTTACTTTATTACAGAGCAAACATGAAGCCAAGACAAAGTAAGGCCAGATATTTTGTTCCTTTGCACATCTGCATGCAAGTGATACTTAATGAATTAATACGGAACTCAAAATCATTTTCACGTAGAAAATTTATTTTTAACGCACTTTTATATGTCTTGGGGACATATATTAATTTTTTTTTCTTTTGTTGGCATATGGAGTAAAACAAGACACTTTCTTTATCTTGGTACAAAAATCATTGCAGAAACACTAATTAAACAATCTCTTACAAGTACAAAAAAAAAAAATTAGATTTAACCTACAACATGAAATTAGTTGTTACTAATAGCAATAAGGTACAACTAGTTAATTATAATCACTTTTTCAAAGAACCAAAGTAGTTTGGCAAGTTTGTCAAATATTTCAGTATCAAAAACAAGTGAGGCAATAATATGTTGGTAGATTAAGTACGAAAAAAAATCTAAGAAAACGCTGATATACGTTTAGCAGGTGAAAATGTTTTTTGACTGTTACTTGCCGTAACGCACTGTGATAACGTAAATAATGTGGAAAAAATACCTAAAGTTTCATTGTAATCAGCCTTATTGTTGTATGCTGTGAAGTGACAGACGCATACGTATTTACAAATAACGGTGTAATGACTTTCAAATGATTTAAAGAATTTACATGGACAAAGAGATTTCAACTAGTTTTTAAAAACGCAGTCCTTAGACAACAATATTATAACAGACATATTTATTATTCACAAATTATCTAACAATATAATGAACTTTACGTTAGTAAAAATTCTTTTAATAACATAAGAACCATTTTCAAATGGTTTACGGTGTGCTTATGTATGTTTAATAATGTTGAAAAAGTAAGCTATACGATAAAAATATTTACACAATTAATTTTAGTACATTAATAAAGCATAATAAAGAAATTAGCGAGCTTTTCATTCTTTGAAGACTGATCCTCATGGTTCACGTATTGACTACAAAACAAATAAGGATGTATAAATGGGTTGGTAAGAATAAAGTTCTTCAACCATGAGATAAGTGCCAAAAAATAATTAAACATAAGACGTGTATCAAAAAACATCATAAAATTAAGAAACACTATTTTTCAGGTAACAAGGGGGTTGTGAGACTCATAAAAAAAACAAAGCTCTGTAAGAATAAGTACTAAATTTATCAAGTTTAGTAAAACAAAAATTCCATGAAAAAAAAAAAAAAAAAAAAAAAAAAAAAAAAAAAAAAAAAAAAAAAAAAANTTCGTTTTTCAAGTTTTTGTTTTACTAAACTACATGAATACAGTACTTTTTTATATAGAGCTTCGTTCTTTCTATAAGTCTTGCTACTCGCTTGTTACCTGAAAAATTGTGCTTCTTTATTTTATGATATTTTTCGACACAAATCTCATGTTTGATTATTTTTCGACACTTATCTCATAGTTCAAGAATTTCGTTCTTACCGGAGGTCCCGTAACCCATTTATACTTTCTGATTTGTTTCTTTTTTTTTTTTTTTGCTTTTTATTAATTTCCTTTATCTTACTAATATATAAAGCAAAGTCGCTAAAACCATTGTAATCGCTAAACCACGAAAACTAGTGAACCGATTTTGCTGAAATGTTGCACACTAATTCATGATACTTCCTAGATGGTTTTAGTAAAGTGTTTATCTTAACAAATTAGATAACAATAGCAATAAATGAGCTCAAAGTTTTGCAAAAATACGCTAGCTTTTCACTTTAGTTCTGTAAAATCCGCTAGATGGCGTCAACATAAAATCAAGGCTACCTGCAACATAAATAAAAAAGTGTGGTTATAATATGCCGGAGCGTCTCGATGGTGATGCAGTCATACTTCGGCAGTTCAACGAGCTGTAGAGAGTATGCTGATGATAGTCTTGCAGCTGAGTATCCCGGTTACGGACGACACTCTTCTCTAAGGGGTAAGGAACCTAAGGGTTCTTTCACCCTGAATTTCGACGAGTGTAATCAAAAAAAAAAATTAATTCCAAACGATGCCGTCTCTGCCACAATACCAGGAGACATATCTAGCCAGAGCACAATCTGTACCAACTCATCAGAGTTGTGTGGTAGTCCTACCATCCCACCTGGTGTAGTTAAAGAATTTGTGGCTACAAATGTCATCCAGGGAAAACAGCTCTGAGGGGCACGGGCAGCCACAACGGCTACCTTCTTGGTCGTCACGTCCCCAACGCGCTTACCCACATGTTATCGTCTAACGATGAGCGGTTGGTTATCCGGGGAACGACCCGAAGACAAGATATTCTTTGGTCAGCGGCGTACCTCCCTCTATCACAGTCTCCGTGCATCGAGACACACAGGGTAAGAATCAAGCTACCTGTAGCAAGCTCTTCATCATCAGAAATAATGATAAAGAATAGCCTGGAAGTTTTACCACTGGCGCTTTTTAAGGCCAATATAAGTATTTACGTTCCCTACTTAACCATCAATTTCATCGGTTCTTGTTAGGGGCCACCTAAGTGTAAAATACGTTGCCAACAAATACATTTTTACTATCATTTCCGGAAGCGATTCGTCAACTAAAAGACTATATTAAGTAAAGACGGGTACTATTAAACCAAGTCTGCCATTAACTGGCAGACGTTATCTGCGGAGTTGTTCTTCGCAAGGCCAGAAAATTCGGTGACCAACGACCCTATAAGAACCCACTCGACTCTAAGCATTCAACCAGGAATCACTGATCCTTTTCAAGGTCTGCGCTGGGCAAACCTATAACAGCTATGGAGAAAAAAAATTGAACCAACAGAACAGCCTCCACTGGACAAGTATCACTAACCAATCTTCCCATCTAAGATCACCAAAACAACTGAATCTGCAAATAAAAAAGTGCTTTAGATACTAACGTCTTCGACGTTATACCGGAAAACGTTGGGGAAGAGCACTACAACTAGCTCCAAAGCTTCGGAATTTGTAATTTTGCTCCCGATCAGTCTGGGTTTTCAGCAGCAGGCCAGAGAAGATCACCCTGACTGAGATATCCAGGCAGTCACAATTGCTGTTAACTGCAGTCAAGAAAGAGTTAACTTAAGAAGCTCACCGGTCTTTTTTAGGGCCATCGGAAGTCGAACTACCTTGCCAACAAATATATATGAACTTAACAAAGTTTACAGAAAACAGCTTTTAGGGGTCACAAAAATTTTAAGCATATCAAAAGTTGCAAGAGGGTAAATTCGAAGAAAAACTTCAAGTGTATCTAATAAATACAATTTTACTTGGGCGTCAAAAAACTGACGCAGAAAATTAATCGAGATTGAAACAGCAATGTCAAAATTGACAACTAAAGAGTCAATTACGTGAGAGATCAGCTTTTCATTGTAGCCTCACAGCAATCTCTGAAATCTTTAAAGATCCTACTTCCGATTTTTTACTCAGTTGAAAATGTATTTGTGTTTTTGTGGCAATAAAAACGTAGGGCTGAAGGTCTAGGACTTTGTTTTTCTGGTAATGAAGTTGTGAGATATGAGAAAAAAATTTTCTTTTTATATGAATTTTTTTGGGGTTTAAAATCTTAACAGCTTTAAAAATTAGCCGTTTTTGTGAATTACACGGAAGAAACTGTAAATCAACGGCTTCTTATGGCCTTCGGTTATTTTATGGCATAAAGAACACACGGTACTTTTTAGCATAATTATTGTTTTGAATTCTTACACCTTATTATTTAAACAAATAAACTACATGGATTCCGAAAAAAAATGTTTTTAATAAGATGATTTTTGTTCTGAGATGTATCAGGAATATGTGTAAAATTTCTAACTGAAAATGTTTTACATTACAAACATGTCAACACACTACGGTGTTTCATTTAGTAAGTCTCGGGCGAAGCCGAGATGGGGGCTGCTAGTATTATATTATATTATATTATTTTTTTTTTCAATTTTTTTATTTAATCTTCTGTGNTAGCGTTTAGACACAAAGTCTTGTATTGCTCATGTTCTTATTTTATAAGAGGAATTGATAGTTACTTTAGCAGACAAAGATCTAAATAAAAAATATCACCGACCGACAGAACGATACCTTGGGAGAAAACGTAAAAGAAGAGTTAAATGTTTTCTCATCCTAAAAAAAAAAAGAAAATGTTCCGTTAGAGAACGTTACTACAAAATAATTCTTTGTCCCTCACAATCACTGGAAATATTTTCAATCAGTTAAAAAAAAAAGTTATAAAGTCTAACATAGCAAATAACAAATTACATAATTGTAAAATAGTAGTTTTTTGACATAGAGTGCAATGTTCAACTGCCTCTTTTACTTAAAACTATTACAACTAAATTCAAAAAGCAAATAGATTTTTAAACTTTTAATGTAGTTATTGCTAACACGTAAGAACTAAACAGTAAATTGCACTTTGCACCTACAGAAAATTACTATCACAACATATTAATACTTGAGTCGTTGACACGTTGCAACACAAGGAAAATTAACTTCCAAATGAAATACACATGCTTTCTACGTATCACTAAAAATCGCTTCTTCTTACAAAGATGACTGTTAGATGGGGGAGAAATGTATTAAGAAGCATGTTGCGGCCGTAGTTCATGATTGATGACAACTGTCGCCACCATGTGAGAGGCAAAAAAATTTTCAAGGAGGCTCAACACACCCATTGAAATACTAAAATAAAATTGAAATCCAAGGCCAATCAGTATGTTTTTTACCTCTGTGCAAAATTTTAGCATAGGTTGCTCTGTAACATTTTTAGTAAAATGCGTTACAAGAGAGCGTCATATACATAACCTCTAATGGAGACAGTGCTTTTTTCGCCAGAAATCTCATCATAACTCTCTTAAATGTTGTTCAACTATGACTCTTTCTATAAAACATAAAAAATAGATGGGTTGCTGCAAATTTTGTTGAGATACTTTCTTCTAAAGTACAGTAATAGACACGATTAGGAAAATGTTGGTTAGAATGTTGTCTGCAAAAATATATATGGCTATGGTCATAACTATACCTTTACATGTTGTTGACTACGTATTATGTGTTGAGCCTCCTTAAGAAGGCATTTAAAAACTATTTGAAATTTATATCCCATAAATTTATATATATATACATATTGTAACGGGGTGTGCGAAAGGTAAATAATACAGGGAACTGGTCATGACCTCATGACCTGCCAATTTGCATCTTGATCGGGTGGCTGGGCCCAAAAATGCTTGTCATCACTCCTCATTGATTCCGCAGGTCCATGTACCTGCTTGCTAACCTCTAATACTGTGTAGGTGTAGTTTAGTGTCTCGGGATTACATTAACTGATCTACAAGACTGCTGTTTCTCTCTCTCACAAATTGATCCTTACATGATGGGCAGACCTCGCAAATCGAAGCAAAGAGACGTGCGCAAGAGCACTTACCTTAACTGACTTGCTTTAACGCAGACGCTGAAGTTGACGGATCATAATGAGAATCCCTTGATCCTGTAAAAGAAACTTGTGGGCGTCCCTACCAGTTAAACTCCTTGGTCTTAACCAGGCGTGTGTCACCGTTATTCTCTGGGTTATTGGGCGTCGTCAACCTTATCTCTGGCTTGTTTTACCGACTGTCGTTGGCACATCTTATCTCCCCTTTGCTCACGTAACAAAACTCGCGCTTCGCTGCTGCCTCGCACGGACTTCCAAGCTAATCTTCTCCATTTATTCTGCTCTTCGTTGCTTCGCTTCTCCTGTCCTATCTTCCGCAAACGCCCCATGGCTGCCGTGACACCCCTCTCCTAGACGTTAGACACTCTGTATACAGCTCTACGACCTAGGACTTGCTGGTTTTACGTTTATCTGGCTAGACAAGGAAAGTGATGGATAGAGAAATTAGAAACATATGATTTAGACCATGATTTATATAATTGGAGATATCTTTATATAAAGAAAATTAGACCCTTTAACTTAGGGGTAAGAGAGAGAACGCAACGAGAAAACACAAGGGGATATAAAAATAACTTTCTATGAGATATAAGAATGTCATCCCCAGCGTCTACCCACTCTTTGTCAAAGGTGATATATGATATTCGATGCAGCACGTCAGCTCATTTGATCCATGGGCGGACNTTTTTTCTTCAATTTATTACTAAAAAAATACATGAATTATATGTAAAGTTAATTAAACAGTTTAGTAATTTAAAACTGTGTTTTCAGTAGCATACTGAGTGTAGGCAAAAAGAATTACAGTAGTCGTAACACCTGGATAGCCTTGCGGTTACAACGCTTGGCTAACAATTAAAAGATCATATGTTTAAATCCTAGTATCTTATTTTTTTTTTTTTTTTGTTGGAGGAAGAAGTTTCCAGTGAGTAACTTCTGTTTAAGAAGAAATTGTCATTTTCAAAATTCTAGCCCCGCAACATAAAGAACTTTATTCTAAAAATGCGACAGAAGGATAGGGTGAGAGGTTCCATATAGAAACATTGCAAATTCACTCGGGAAAAGTTGCGCAATATTGGCGTAATAAGTAATTTTAGCCACATGTTCACAATAGGGAGCTCACAAATTGAAGAATGACTAACATTGTAAAGGTTATTTTAGGTATAATGCGTTATACGTACATTACATTATACCACTATTTTCAATGTCAAATTATATACCCATTAGGAATTAATTTGGTGCACGATTGTTTGTGTGTGTATTTCTGCTACAAACCGTTATAGCGTTTAGACACAAAGTCTTGTATTGCTCATGTTCTTATTTTATAAGAGGAATTGATAGTTACTTTAGCAGACAAAGATCTAAATAAAAAATATCACCGACCGACAGAACGATACCTTGGGAGAAAACGTAAAAGAAGAGTTAAATGTTTTCTCATCCTAAAAAAAAAAAGAAAATGTTCCGTTAGAGAACGTTACTACAAAATAATTCTTTGTCCCTCACAATCACTGGAAATATTTTCAATCAGTTAAAAAAAAAAGTTATAAAGTCTAACATAGCAAATAACAAATTACATAATTGTAAAATAGTAGTTTTTTGACATAGAGTGCAATGTTCAACTGCCTCTTTTATCTTTCGATTAGACTTACCACCCTTGTAATTTTACTGTAAATAGACGAAAAAGTCAGTTTTAGCATGGGGGTCCAAAGTTCTTTTCTAAACTTCTAAAAGGAAATACTAAAGATTTTTCTGTAAAATTTTTTAATTTTGCAAATAAAAATCATTTCGTTTTGTAAGAAGTCCTTAAAAAAAGATTTAAAAAAACATAATGCTTAAGCTTGCAAGAAAAATTTTGAAAATGGAAAAGTCTTATACAAGTTAGAAAGTCAACTTCAATTATTAAAAAAAAATAATTTGCGGGTCGATGTGTCAGTAGCAGAGCTTTCAGTTAAAATAAATGTCAGTCTGAACAGTAAAATGTTTGTATCATTTAATAGTATACATCCTTTTTTTTTTGTTTCTTTTATTATTATTTATTTATGGCATTGTAAGGTACTCAAATTTGTTTTAAGTCATAGTATCCATGTATTAATATTTTAGTAAAAGTAAAGTTAGTAGGATAAGCAAATAAACTAAAAAATTTTGGATGACAAATTTTATTTTATACAAACCTAAAATAAAGTCATAATAACTTTTCAGGTTATTACATACCTACTTATATTCTTATATTGTTGTCAACATATATCATAGTTTCCAAAAAGTCAAGAACTAAAGGTTTTGAAACATATTCCTCCAAAGACGGTGTTACTTAGTTCTTCGTTTTTTATGTTTAGGTAAAAACAAGAATTCTAAAGTATATACTGTATACAACTGACAAAAGTTTTTAAGAACTCTTCAGTTATATCAAACACATAAATTTTAACTTCCTTACATAAAGATAACTATATGTGTTCTATAAGCTTTGACAACATTAGTGCACAGATCATTGTGTATACGTAAGATCTGTGTTAACAGTAGATATAAAAATAAGAACTACATTGTTTAAAAGTTTGAAAAAACAACTCAGTTAGAGGCTTTTTTTATGAAGTGCTTGAGTAAATTACTCTTATATTTTGTCTAGGATGATATGGCCTCTGAACAAAAATGAAAAGACTTACAGTATTGGAAGACAGTATGTATTATGTGGTAAACTACTAGTTATAAAATAATTTTACACTATTTTTAACAGCAGAAAATATGTATATAGTGATTCGTCAAAAGCTGTTGAAGCCTTACTCAAATGTAACGTAGCATTCAGGGTATTGTCCTTTTTCGTGGATTATTTATGACAAGTCATTGGCACCACACTTGATGTACTAAAGGATAAGAAAATTGATTTATTTTTCATATAATTAAGGTGTACGAAAGTAAAAAAATATTATTACTTTCTTATTAAATGTTAAAGAAATAATTAAAGTACTAATGTCAAGTGCTAGTTCATGAATAGTGTAATACTTAAACAATTCCATGATGTAACTTGCTTTTGTCAAAAATCAAGTTTGTAAAATCTTTCATTTCTCAGAAAACCTTAGAAATTCTAAAAATTACCAGTACTAGGAACAGAGACGTTTACCACTACATATTACAAAAAAAAAAAGTAAGCTGCAAAGCACTTTGTCCATAACTATATTTCCTACAATGATCCAGCTCTCCCAAAAAAATTCGTCTACTAAATCTTTATTAATTATTTAAATAGTTTAATACCCAAAACATTTTTTTCTGTTATTAAAAAACTAAACTGTAAACATTTTTCAAACATCAGAAGTCTTGAATAAAGCAATTTCAAAACTGTAAGAGTCTTTTAAATTTATTCGCATGTATTTAATACAGTTACAACTGAATTAAGAAGATTTAAGATGCTAAAAGCTTCAATACAAGTAGATTTTTAAAAGATTGCTGATGGAAATATGTACATTAAGGAGGAGCATAAGGATGGCGTCAAGATAGTCTCTTAACAAGTGCTTATGCTGCGTTCCTTCAACGAGGACAGACTTTAGAATTTCCTTGCAAATTTCTTAAATCTTAGATAAAATGAAGAAATGCAAAAAAAGGTTACATGAAGGAATCCCCATTCTCTCTAGTTTTATTAAAGGTAATTATAAATGTGAGAATATTTAACAAATTACGAAAAATATTGGGTGGTAGATTTATTTCAATTACTTTCAGCTTGTCATTTAGCTCTTTATACGCGTTAAGCAACTCTTTCGCGCAATCAGATCTTAGCCGAGCCTTTACAGTGTTGAACGATTTATCTGCTATCAGCGTCTCATGTGCCATGGGCTGTCCCTTTAGCGTGAAGTATTTTTGCATAATGACCTTGGCTCGCATTATTGTTTAGTCGATGATAAATAATTCACACAAATAAAACCCAAACTCTTTAAGATAAGGAAAAATAAATTACAACGTGCAATATTTTTACATGAAAAGAGCCTCTTAAAATAATTAAAACCCCAAAACTATATAATGAAATTAAAGAGAAAATTACAAAAGGCCCCTCTTAAAATGATAAGAACCTAGAAATACAGAGCAAGAATAAAAGGCTCATAAATAAAATGTTACTGTAATGTAAAAAAATCAAATTGATTAAAAAACGAAAAAAAACCGAATTTTATGATTTGCATATTAATTAAATTAAGGTCAAAACACAACAGCATAAGCTTAAATGATTAATACAAGAATAAGAACTAAGTAATAAAAAAAAGCTGTAAGAAAGGAACTAGACATTAATGTATCACAATTCAGAATTTTTAGAAAAATAAAAAAATTAGTACTACGTATGAAAACGTTCAACCAAAATACAGACCACGAGAACACCACCGTTAATGCTAGCTGGTCTAAGTGTCTCTTACCTCTGATTGTTTAACACTTCCTAGCATTATCTCGTTATTGGCGCATCGTCTTTAGAAAAGCGCTACCTCTCACTCTGGCTTTTTTGGCGTTGGTGACAAAAACTCAACTTGAACGTTTTAATATTCTTGCTTGCAAGAAAAACAACGCAACGAGCCTCCTGCGCTTGTGAATGTGCTTTTTTTCATTTTTTACGTAAAATAGACTGAGTTAATAAGAGAAAAAACAAGATTATGTACAAGTTAAGGTAAAATGCAATACAAAAGTGAAAGAAATTATTTGCACAGAAAAAAAGTAAACAAATACGCAAGAAAAAGAGAAAAATTAGCAAGGGAGACAGAGAAAAAATATTGGAAGAAAAAGGACGTAAGAGTGGATGTGGAAGCAGAGAATATCGTGAAATTTGTGAATCAAGAGTTAGAAAGAGAAAAAGAAATTGAGGCAGAGACAAAGAGAGAGAGAGAGAGAGAGAAAGAGAAAGAGAGACAGAGAGAGAGAGAGAAAGAGAAAGCGAGACGAAGAAATGAGGTTAGGAGTCCACAGTAAAGGGCGTTAAATGAGAACGTAGGGCACTTTGCTTTGTTGGTGGTGCATGTGCTGGCTAGAAGCAAGATTCCCGTTGTTGGTACCGATGGCGGAAGCTTCAAGGATCCTCCTGCAACTCTTTTGATGATTGTCCTTGCAGCTGTTGACTTTTCTTTGGAATCCAATCACAGTTAACTCATATGTCAAAACCTCTGAATGTAAATAAAATGAAACGACCAATCATTCGAGAATACATGTGACAGCAAAAAAAAAAGATTAGATAATCACGTTAGATTCGCCATTAATTGTAGGGAAAAATCTTATGGCATCCTTATAACTGTGTCTGAGTAAAAAAATCATCTGACTTATAAAAATGATTCTTTACAGGAAAACCATTAAGAAAATACAAAATAAAGTAAGGAAAGTAACAGAAACTTCTGAATCAAAAGGCAATACTTTAATAGCTAAAATAAGAATTAACTTTACTACAAATGTAAAAAGGAAATTAGTCTTGACAAAACTTACGTTAATTAACGGATAATAGTACAAAAAAGGGTTGAAACTAAATATAACACACTATTAATGAGCTATCGACAAAGATATAATTTGTGTCTGAAAAAAGAGAACTTACTCAAGAAAACCCACTGAGAGAAATAAAAAGACTGATACAAACTTAAATACAACAAAAAATAATGACATTTTTTAAGTTGGTGTGCAAATCTGCATGTGTGGGTGTATAAGCATGTGAGTGTAAGTGCACATTCACACTGCTTGCCCACTTGTTTTCGTACCATGGTTTTACAAGTATGGATGCTCACTGCAAATGCATACAGCACGTAAGTTTTGTTGCAGATCGTGGCTTTTGTCGTGGATCGTGTCATTTGAAGATTTAGATAAACAAAACAACGAATTTATGAAAAAAACATGTTAACGCATCGCAATGCGAGCAAACTTCTAAAAACTTAATCGAACAAAAAGTTGTTTACGACAATCTACGAATATAACTATTGAGAAGCAAACTGGAGACCACTCTGTACAGAAACAATCATTAGACTAGACAAGAACCACTGAACTTTTTCAGTGGCTGTACGTTTACTCTCTTTGTTAACCTAATTTTTTTTAATAATGTGCGTCAAGGAACAGAAGTACTGTTTATCTTAAATTTCAATCCGGCATCGAGATGTGAACGATGCTAAAATTAGGTAAGGCAGACTAAAAAGTCGGTTTTGAAGGTGAAAAGAAACCAAAAATCTAGAGCAAAATAAGAAATGCACGTGGCGAGTGTTTTTTAGGCAAATAAGCTTAAGCAGGATTTCAATGTGTTGTTGAGGATGAACATGCTTCAAGTATCAATCTTCCTCCACTTACTTAGTGGTGTTCGATTAAGCTGCATTCGACTGAACAATGATTATTTTGACATCAGGAATGATATCACAATCCAAAGTCTCAAAGGTCTTATAATATAACAGGAGCAGCATGAGGCAAGGGTAGGATGTGTTTTAAGTAGTTTAAAAGGAATATTCACCTTAATCGTACAAATAGATATATAAAAAAGTCGTCATAGACAGAAAAAAATGCTAGGTAAAACATAAGGAATAGAAATTCATAAAGATAAGGAAACAGATAGAGAGAAGAAGAGATAACTCAGTCACGCTTTACTCTTGCTCCTAACTCAATTATTACCTACTCTCCTTGACCCTCCTTTCTAAGTTACCAAAACCCTTACATCCAGCCATATCCATAAGAATTATGTAATAGCTTAAGAATCATTCTCCTATAAATAGTAATACTCTGATAATAATGTTATTATTATAATATTTTGCCTTTTCTTCAATAAAAGAAGTTGTAACGTTGTACCCAGCCCGTTTCACACCCGCACACTACTAGCCCGAGCTACTAGACCGATAGCCCGAGTACAAAGCCACTTGTAATACTGTGCGGCTTCGGCCTGTTTGATGCGACTGTCACACCCCGACGCCACAACCCAAAGTGCCCTGCACTGCAGTTGTAGGAAACACTTATTTCCTGATCACGTAGCTAACACTTGGTGAGCCACTAAATTCCTGCTAACGAGCCTTTAACAATGCCCCCCAGGGAGCCACTACCAATTTCCTTCGAAGCCACTACTCGTAACTCGGAGTCACTACCCACTGTGCTCGAGGAGGGCACAAAAGGCACCTTGTGACCCGAGTTTCCTCTCGACCAAGCGTCGTGTATAGCCACTAACACAGAAAAACCAACCAAAATATACTCACTAACTTACTCTTGACCGTCAATATCAAGGGACTCCTGGTCCTGAATGTCGGCTTCGGCTTCTCTTCTCTCTCTCTGACTCACTCAGCCACCCGATCGCACCCAGCCAGCCAAGATCCTTAAGCTCCTCTCCAGTTACAATACCCTTATTGAACGGAACCAGACGATATCGCGAGCCACACAGTAAGCTTTAGTGCTTTTCGAAATCTTTTGGATTGTTTTTTCACAATCAGATCACGAAAAACAAACGAGAGATAGCGAAAAATCTCACTGCCGGTTTTCAGCTACTTTTTCCTGCTTAATACCTCGGGAAATCCCTACCAACAATTCTTGATCGACTGCCTACCGTCGATCAACGATTTCTGATTGGCTGGTTATACAATAGCGCCCTTTTTTATTTATTTAGTCATCCTTTAATATTTATTGGCATATGGTTTTGACCGGAGAATCATACCGGCCCCTCCACCGGTATGATCCTCTTGTTTCAGACCCTTCTAATCCCTCAAGAGTGAAGGCGCTGACATGAACCGTCTACTCACCACCAACCAATAAGCCACACCTCTCATGCCCGAGTCACGTCAGCACTGCTCACCGAGCGCGCGTGCACAACCCATGGCTTGAGAGACGCGCCGAGCACACACATACATGCACATATATCGCCTAAAGGTTACCACAGCCATGACTCAGAGTGTGCGTGCTCGACCCTGCGACTTCGTCACAAAGTCCAACATAATTTTTCAACATTTCATCTGCCATCCCGTATTACCCACACAACTTGTCACTACACTTTAAAACCTAAGACTTTGAAATAAGATAAGATATAGTAATTTCTCTTAGTTATAAATTGAATAACCTAAATCCAGATCAAAGTTCAGACAATCCTGTAACCCCACTCCCCGACACAACCATAAATACCAATAAGCCCATCACGATACTTACTTAAATTAAGTCACCTGTCATTATCTACAGCCCTCCATATGAAACTGTCACACAACCACATTATTCAATACGGCATCAACCTCATTGCGACCGTAAATAGTTCTAGCTGGTCAAAAACATTAATAGATTTAAAAAAATTTTTAAAAATGCAGGTGGTAGTAAATTAAAACTGTTGCTTTGATATAATTTCTTCAGAATAAGTTTATTTTGACAAATAAGGGGAGGGGTGAGACTTAACAGTCAATCTTAATCAAAATAAAAACAAAAAATTTTTTCTTGTATTTACATTTTATTTTAATTTAGAAATTTGTTTTTTTGTTATAATAGTAAGTAACACTTGTTAAATATTCTTGCATATTTAATAATCAGCAATTATAATTGCGGCAAATAAAGTGGATAATCCATGCATGAGGATACTTAGTGAATACGTATTGTAAATGAAGCGCAGAGGTGTAGAGCAGATTACAGCAGCAAATCACTGCTCATCATCTATAAAAAGGGCTAAAGCGCAAGGAAACCTATTTTTCTCCAACAATCCTGGGACGCAGATATCCACTGCTAACCAAGATCTAGATCTTTCCTATACACCAATAGCCACCATGGAAAGTACAAGCTCAGAATAAAATGATAGTATTTAATGGCCCACAGTATAAGCATCAGTGTAAGAGAATTTATTAGTGTATTACCACTACTAAGCAGTATCTACTTGAATTTTCAGTGCTCAATCGCTTACATAGTTGTAACTACATACCCTCAAACATTTAAAAAACTAGGTATAGCGTAACCGTTTTTCATGCGAAGTACCAGCGTTTATTTTTTGATCAGCACTTAAGACACACAAGAAGCTCTAAGAACGACCATCACCTCCGTAACCTTTTTCGCGATAGGCACAGCATCTTCCTGGCTGTTCTAGTACGTTATTCTAGTCTAACTAGTTTCTGCTAAAATAGTGTGGAAAAATTAAGAATTTTCAATTTATAGTTTGTGCGGTAGAAGTTTATAATATTATTTAAGTTTAAGTTTTGTTTTCAAGTATTATATTCAAATTATCTCTGAGTTTCTCAGGTCCTTTGAAATATTGTACATAAAATAACTCGCTTATTTAAAATTGCGCCAATTATGTAGGCCAATATAAGTTAACAATAGAGTCATTTGAAGGACAATGTCTTTGTCAAAGTAAATTCCAACGAATATAAGAAATGAATTGTCAAGTGTACTTGTGTATTTAAACCTACCCGTATGTAGGTGATTGCCAGTCCTATTGTGACTTAGAGTTTATTCGAAATTTCAATAATCAGTGGATTTTGTCACTAAGTTCACAATTCAGTCAATTAAAACATTTTAATTTTACATTGTCTAGCCTTTATTTAACAATCAGCTTGGAAATTATTTCATGTAAAAAAAAAAATTTTAATATTTAAAAATTGTATGTTTAGCCAAAGAAGCTTGAATAAATATGATTGTAATGAAAAAAATTACCATAACAAACAACAAAAAAGCAATAGAATAAATCAAATTAATCTAAAAAAAAAGAATTAATAAAGTACTAACGAAAGTCATTGCTGTATGTGTTAAAAATATTGATAAATTATTTAGCTAGTTTCTTTTAATCTTACCAATACATAAACCGAGTCACTTGAACTGTTGTTATCGCTAACCGCAAAAAACTGCTCAAATGACGTAGCTGCAATTTTTTAGACTGATTTTTGACACATCGTTGATGGTAGTAGTATAGTTTTTGTGTGAAAAGAATGAATAACAAAAGAAGTAAGTAAGCCTAAAGTTTCTTAAAAATATGATACCTTTCTACTTTAATTTAGTAGGATCTGCTTGGTGGCACGAAATTAAAATTGACGCTACCTGCAACAAAAGTAAGTAAATCTGGTTATAATATTCCTGAGAATTTTTCCGAATTTCGTAGTTGCTTACCAGTAAAGTCATAGGAAAAGAGTTGTGAGCTATGCAGCTAGATAACCCAGGTGCCAACAACATTCTTTGTCAGTATACAAGCCTTTTATGTTAAATACAACTCTGTACCACCAAGATGAATGAAAGCTGTAAATAAAAGGCGTTCTGAGCGCCAATGTCTATGGTGTAATACCAAGAGACATCTAGCTGGAGCACAGTCTGCTCTAACACTTCAGGGTTATATGGCCGTTCTTCAACTGACTTGGTGCTACCAGAGCCGATCTTACTACAACGGCTAGCCAGGGAAAGTAACTTAGGAGAGTTTAGACAAATACGTTAACTAAAAATTTTATAAGCCTGCTCCTTGGTGCTTCACTACCCACAGAGAAAGAATTCTCCAGGCTTACTTACCTGATAAACGGTGAACGGTTGGTTTTCCGGGAAATGGCCCGAAGACGAGGTATTGGTTGACCAGTAACGCACCTCGTCATAGCATGGTCTACGTACGCATAGACTTTAAGGATAAAATTAAAGCTACCTGTGGCTGGCTCTCCATTATCGAAAATGGTAATAACGAGAAATGATAGGAAGTATCCACATAGGAAATATTCTCTAGGCCCACTTGCCTTACCAACGGTGAACGGTTGGTTATCTGGGAAACGATCTAAAGACAAAATATTCTTCAGCCAGTTGCATACCCTTCTGCAGCGTAGTCTCCGTACGCAGGGACTCTGAGGATTTAATTAAAGCTACCCATGACCAGCTCTCCATTATCAAGAATCATAATAATGAGCAATGACTGAAAGTACCACTACTGGCCATAAGGATCATCTTACATTACACTACATTTACAACAAAACATTTTAACTACTATTTTTAGCAATGACTTATCAACTGAAAGACTACATAGAGCCAGCTACAATAAACCATGTCAGTCATTAACTAGTGGATGGTACGAGCGAATTTGTTCGTTGTAAGATTAGGAACCTTGGCCACTAAAAGACATTACCCTCTTGAGTTATAGCATTCAAATAGAAATCACAAACCTTCTTTGAGGTCTTGCGTCACACGAACCTTACAATAAAGCTTTAAAGAAAAAATAAGCTTAAGGAAAAGGGACAGGTTCTAACCTACAAGCATTATGAATCAATTTCTTTTCCTTAATGTATTATCGAAATGACTGAGCACTGCAAAAAAATGTGCTTAGGTTATCAATGTTCCCAGAATAACACCAGGAGATGTTGACAAATAGCCTTACAACTAGCTTAAACGCTTTAAACATTGTAGCGTTCCTTACAATCAGTCTGGTGCAACAACAGTAGGCCAGAGAAGATCACTCTGAGGTATCCAGGCATTCAGGTATGCTGGAAACTCAAGTAAAGAAAGAGTTAAGCTTATCAATCCTTTTTAGGGCTATCGAGCGTTTAATTTCTTTGCTAACAAATCGAATCGATTACGACTTAATACTGTCGATAGAAAACAGGTTTTTGGGGCTCACAAAAGTTTTAACCATGTCTATAGTTGCGAGAGAGCAAACTGGAAGGGAAATTTTAAATGCTTTAAATGCTTAAAATTTTAGGTGCCAGAAAACTGATGCCAAAAATTTATTGAGAATAAAACAGGAGCGTCTAACTCGAAAAATAAAGACGAATCTATTAGTAAATTAGCTGGCCATTATAATTTTAATAACAGTAAACACTTACATTTTTTTGTTTTTTAAATAGATAGAACAATATGTTTTCTTATTTATTGTAATGATAAACAGTAGAGAGTTTAAGCTCTAGAACTTTGTTGCTCTGGTAATGGGCAATGGTCATGGAAAATAAACTGCTCTGATTCTAAACAAAAATGGTTTTAGTCAGGGATTTTTTATTCTAAGAAATGTCAAAATAGACGTACAATTTCAAACTTGACTTGCCGTTTTACATAAAGTCACTAACATATACTGTATTTTGGTTTTTGGTCCAAGGGCTTTCTTGGTACACGTGAGATTCTTATTTATTTTTGACTATGACTATGTCACTAGAATTAGGCAAAAAAGAGGTCGCACTATAAAGACTTATTTCTGTTGGTGACTTATTACTATTGGTGTTTTCTGACAAGTGCTAAGGATCTACTGTATAGATCTTTTTATTATTTTACATTTAACAAAAGACTCTCTATACTTAATTTATTACTTTCAATAAAATTGTAGATAAGTTCAAACAATTCACTCTAAATTTGTTTTGTTACATTAAAGTAATCAACTGATATGATTTTAAAAGTCTAAAAAAAAGACGTCAAAACCATATTTTAGAACGATATCCTACATTTTTTTTTTCATAAGTAGTAAATTTAAGAACTTCTTATTTGACTGCTGAGTTTATTTAACAATTAAAAGTTTGAATAAAAATTAAGCTAGCTGAATCACGTTTAATAAAAGTTCGCAGTATTCATTACTTTTATTATAAAAAAACTAATAAAACACTCTACTGTTTTAACACTTTTGAGCCACAATTTTGTTAAGAGCCAAAAACAATGGATTAATCATTGGTATACAAAAAAAATCTTCGTTACTAAAAGTTAACAGTACAAAACCCTGCATAAGACAACCTTATAAAGTAACTACGCATATACACGTATTTATATATTTAGTTCTCAAAATTCAGTTTTTTGAAAACTTTATCTAGTATTGAACTAATTAAAAATCATTTTTTTCTTAAAACAGTAAAAATTTATGAAAAAAGCAAATAAATGAATGTAATCAAGTTGGATCATTAAAATGTAGATTACTAATGACTTGAATTAAAAGGAATGATAAGAATGGGAGACAGTAAGGCAGGTAATTCAGGTTGAAGAAAGTCAGTTTATACTTTTTTGTCTCACGTTTCTTAAGCCTAATTTAGCAAGATCAAGCTCTTTTTCATCGTCCATATTAATAATTAGATCAAATGTTAGTACGTCTAGTTTTATATTTTTTTTTCCCCTATTGCTATTTATCCTAATTACTTTTATGCCCCCCCGAAGCCTCACCTCAGCTACTTCTTAGCCTTGCTTGTTATCGGATAAACTAAATGTCTTATTGATATGATATGTGATGGGGTCATTTTCTATTTTGAGCCGGAAAACACCAAAACTCGACTCTATGTAAAATTTGACGTTTAAGGCTCGTTTCAATGCTCTGTGTACAAGTGTTTGATTTTCGTAATGTTTCATGCAAGGAAAGAGGATAGGGCGACAGAGACATATAGCTCGTAAGCTGAGCAAAGAAGAACCCGAGCAGAAAAAGTTATAATAACAAGAAGAAATGTATAATTAGAGAAATATATGTAATAATAACGCTAATTCTGTGTGCGCAGTTCTATTAATACGTGTACATTTTAGTGTGAATCTTTAGGGTAATGAAAAAAAAAGATGGGTTGTTGATTTTTAGTGATTATTGTAATTATTGATTGTATTTTTACTGTGTATTTTGTAACATTGTTATGTGCTGGAAATATAGGAAGTGTGTGTATATACGTGTAGTTAACAGGAAAACAAGACGTGTGCGAGCTAGGTGAGAGAAGAAGGGGAAAGAAAAAGACAGAAAAGATTTTGACGCAGTAGGACGGGAGCAGCGAGACTGAGAGGACTCCTTGACGGGCCTTCTAGAGGCAAGGATCTAGAGCATGTGCATCATCAAGACATCGTCCAATCTTTGTCACACACCAGCTCATGGCAATCTACGGGAGGCATTATCTGCAACCTGGTTGAAGACTACGCAATTATGAGAGGCAGAATGGCAGTGGGTGACATGGTGAGGACATGACGCCGATAACTTTCCTGGAATGGTGATCTAGAGGTATTTTGCGTAGCACATGGTAAGGTCAGCGACCAGTGGGAAAGTAAGGGATAAGGATACATAGTATGTGGCACCAAGATGAGGTTGTGCTGGTGTAGGATGTTTCGAGGGAAGGGTAAAGAGGAGATGTAAGGATAATGGTGTGTGGTTGACGATACTGTGGGTTTCTTCGTTAACTAATTAGGTAACATTTTTTATTCTATTCCCGTAGTCTTATATTCTGTTTTGCACCACTTAATCTTTTGATATATTAAAACACAATCGTGTTTGTTAATTCTTATTTTCTTATAACTACTCGGCTTTTAAAGAGTTTTATTTTATTTGTAACTAATATGATATTATTTTTTTGTACGTAATATAATAATGAATTCGATACTTTGTGACAAAGTACTGCTAGTGCACACTGTTTTTTTATTCTAAATTGTTTTGTAGTTGTGTTTGTAAACGTTACACCAAATTTAACATAATTATTTTATACCTATCAAAAAGTAACAAATAAGCTTACGTAATGTTTACTAAGAGGACCTTACTAATATCCGTAAGAAAAATGTCAGGACCCAATCTTATTTTTGTCCTTATCAATAAATAGGAGTTATTTTAATTCTAAGTAATCTCTAGCCTTTACTTTTATTTAAGGACACCAAGCACCAAAAAAGGAGTTTTCTAACCATGAGCCCAATGTGCAACTGCTGCTTTGCGCCCTCCAGTTACACTTTGCGCCCTTGGAATTACTTTGGGCCGATGGGCAATGAAGTTTTTGCACCCTCCAGGCCCAAAAGAATTTTCTGCCCTGGGAAGCAAAGTGATTTACTGGGCCCGAATTGTGTCCACGGGCACAAAATTGACTTTACACCCTCAGTAAGAAAAACATTACACGTGGCTTGGGCATCAACTCACAACATCCAGGTCCTTCGAGCGCTCATGTTTATGCCCTAGTGACGTCATGACGTTATATAATTAAATTTAACAAAAATTTTTACTACTGAAAGACTTCTATTAAGATGTCAAATGGTACATTTATTTTAGAAGACAATATTTTATCATCACAAATAAGAATTGCAGTAGTCAATTAAAAAAATAAAATTTGTAAAATAGCTGACGCAATTCAAGCAAAAACTTTTGAAAGTTTCTTTAAAAAGGACTATTACGTGAGAAACTTGATATAATTCTTGTTTTTATGCACGTTTAAATTATTGCAGTAACTAAGTGCGGAACCAAAAGCAAAAAAATATAATATAGATAATTCAAAACTTACAAAATTTCATTTTTTAAATTTAACTATCTTATTTTAATTTTAGTTTGTCAGTACAAGAAATTGGTTTAGCATTTTCCTTTATTTTTGTAGTTCTTATTATATTGGATTTAAGCATGTACTTTACTATTTTGATAAGTTTTTATTACATTAATGTTGCACCTATGGAAACATCTTGCTTCTAGTAAAATGCTTTGGACTATTTGGCCTAAAAGGTGCACAACAACTCTTTTACTGAATTGCCTACGGTGATTATAAGTGTGCAAGGAGTGGCCCGAGGGCACAAAACAGCAATCGCTTAAAAATAATTCTTTTTATGCGTACAAGTATCTTTTATAATTGTTTTTTAAAATTTTATTTATTTTTTTTCCTCTCCACAATCCCTAAGACCCTACCTTTTGAATTTTTACTCAGATCAATCTGTGGCGACTCATATCTCTCGCGCTTTAGGCTCTACTTGCCAGGTGACCAAGCCCCTAATAATTCTCTCCCGTCAAGCGGCGAAATTCCCGCACTATTACTATACAAGCGCGATTGAGTCAATCTGAGCCCACACCTCTCCTGGGTCCAAGGCAGGGAGCAGGCCATCAGCCTCAGAAATACCTTTTTCTCTCTTGTAGATGACCTCTCGATCTCTTTACTGGAGATCCTGCCTTTTCAAACCTCTACGAGCCCCCAAAGTAGTGACCCGACAATCGAAAACGCAACTTTCTGATACTCTCACGCATCTCCGCATCCTCCACGCCAGATACACGAAAAACGCAGCTAATCCCACGCAATTCGCTCGAACCTCGCAATGATGTACACATTTCGCACATCGCACAACTCGTGCACGCACGGTAACACGCCCCGCATTTCTCGTAACGGAGCGTGAAAGACCCGGAGATCCAACGAGACTTCTTCTCAACATCTTTCCTCCTCTCATGCCTACACACCCTCAACATTTATATCGTCACCTCCTTCCGTCGAGACTGGGAGGGGAGTGATGTGGCGACTCATATCTCTCGCGTTTCAGGCTCTACTCGCCAGGTGGCAAAGCCTCTAATAATTCTCTCCCGTCAAGCGGTGGAATTCCCGCACGATTACTATATAAGCGCGATTGAGTCAATCTGAGCCCACACCTCTCCTGTGTCTAAGGCAGGGAGTACGTCATCAGCCTTACTGATAAGTCCTGGCGTGCTCTTGGAACAAAACACCTTTTTCTCTCTTGTAGATGACCTCTCCATCTCTATAAATCTCTTTAGTTATAATACATGAATCGTAGGCTATAATATCATAGAATGTTTTTATACGAATCGTAATGTATGCTATAAAATGCTCAAAGCTCTATAAGCAGTACCTGTAATCGTGGAGGGCTATACGATTTGGAAACTACTTAGTTAATAGATAACATCGCTAGTTATTACCATTGCGTCAGCTTCACAATAAAGAAGTGCCATGGCTTGGAATTACGAGAAGTTATTTGAAAGTGCGCTGCCAGGCAGCACGTGGTGAAGCTCAAGCAAGATTAATTGTGTAAGGCCATGGTAAAAGTTCTTTTTTCTGATGTTTTAAGCATAATTTAAAGACATCGAAGGTCGAGGCTCTCCTGGGTGGTACCGTAAGACGTATTAAAAATTTTTGTGACTTGTAGAACTCCAAAAAGACCACAATACAGGGCTTGTGTTCGTGCTACTGGTGGCCTGAAAAAATCCTAAACCTGCATAAAAAGCAGGTGCACCTACACCCTCCTGCATAGTGACACATAAGTGAGAAAATTGGGAAGGTAGTTGTTGCCTCGTATAGATTAATAAATTAAACTTTAATTAAGATAACAAAGGTGAGATGGAACTGACGATGGCACGAAGTCATGACTGAGGTAGAAAATATACGTGGAGCCTAAGCTAATGGATCATACCAAAAATAACGTGTGGTTTTGACTCAGTGGCGCTAATAGCGCCTTGTCTTATAGAGAGAGTGGTCTCTTTGATCTTTTCAGATCAACCCTTAATAAACTATGTTTTGTGGTCTCGCGGATACTAGGTAACGACGCCCCTTTTGCGGATGGGATACCGTTTCAAGCTCGCAAGGTCATGGCTGTGGCAAAACCGTACGTTTTTTGGAAATGTTTAATGGGTGCCTGCTCGATTAACTATTCATTCAACTATGTAAAAGCCAAAAGCTCGTCCATCTGGACCTAGGTAAAATACCTCCCCCCCCTATTAATTTTTTCATTGTTATTCTGACCTTCAGATATATAAGACAACGTAAAAAAAGTGCTCAAAAGGCTGATCCGAATTCTCTTTACAGAAGATGTCACCTCTTAGATAACTAGTACAGGTAGTAAACATAGATATTACATGGCCATAGCCATGGCCAAACTTCGTAAGTCAGATATAGAGAAATGAGAATTCACATAAAATACGAGAAGCCTGTAGGTTTCAGTGACTCTAATTGTCATAAATGTGTTGAACTCGGTCGAATGGTGTGACAAAATAATGGCTTTCAGGTGCCAAATTGTACAAGACTACCTTAGAAGGATAGTAGACAGCTATCTCTGGGATCAAGTACACTGGTACATTACAAGGAATAGACCAAAAGAGATATGTCTGACGTTGGTTCTCTGCCCTTGGCCCTAACCTCTAGAACATGGTCAATGATTAATTCCTACACTTTTAAATTTTTCCAGGAGTCAAACTGACAGGCATGGTAAATAGTTTAGGGGGATTTTCTCCTAATCGTTGCAAGTGAGGTAATTTGCAAGAGCTTAATTATGTAAACTATCAACTTACTTTTAGGGATCACTATAAAAGAGTAGCTGACAAAGTGACTAGGGTTGTAAAAGCACTTGCATAGATAATTCTCAACGTTGAGAGTTTGTGAAAAGCTATAGACGGCTTGTTGCATTGACTCCCTACTCTATACTGCTGTACGGTATAGAGGTTCAGATACGTGCGCTGACAAAATAAGATAAATGAGAGTGCCTTACTTTGGTGCAGTGCATCAGTTCTTTAAAAATTGAATAAAAATGTAGGATATTCGTCCCTGCCACCTTTATAGTAATAGCACAAATAATTCCCCTAGTACTGCTTGCACTGCAGGAGTAGAAGAAATTTTCGTGCTCTCATAACGAAAATAACAGGTACAGGTGGGAGAAAACGATAACGACGTTGCCACAGAAATGGGATTAGGCTGGTGTAGGTAGGTGAACGTTCCAGCAAAATTTGATCTGTAACGAGGGTTGGAGATAGGATGTAAGGAAGTTATTAACTGCCTTAACTAGTTTCTACTCGTATATAGCCAGTTTTATGCCTATCTTCATCGCATCGTGAGGATAGAATTATATAGATACGCTCACTAAGTAGCTTCGGATGATCCCATCAAACACACACGTTGTTTATGTGCAAGAGATGTCACCGTAAGCATCAGCAGCTGGTAGACAGGCTTAGCGTGGCACTTACTACTGGAAATATTATTTATAGAAAGCTTTGCATCATAGAGTGGTAGGAATCTGTAGATAACTACACTTGGTCTGGCATCTATCTAAAAGAAAAAGAGGAATAACCAATCATGAAGAGTGCGGAGGTCAGTAAGTCGACCTTCTGAAGTAACAAGGTCTTAAAACTAGGTAAAATCTGGTGTAGACCCAGGCTTTACTAAATTTATTTACTTTCCCACTAGAAAAAACGTTAAGCATATAGTGGTGCTTGAAAAAAATATTGCCTACGAAGGAGCGCTAGACAACTAATACTGGTGATGAGAGACCATGAGTCCTTTTTCTGGACTAAAGTGGATAAGTATCTCTTGCATTTGGTGACATGCTTTGTTACTAGTGCTGGAAGATACAAAGGTCTCCTGGGGTGATCCACCCTGAAATAATCCTAACATAATTACAGGGTGAAACTAAAGCCACGCAGCATGAGGAGTTTTTGTACAAATAAGCAGTTTAATGCAAGAAGTCTTCTAAGTCCTACATTACCATAGTCCCTACAAAATACGTCAGGATATTTCCTCTCTTTCCACAAAAGAAAAAAAAGGAGAACCTCCACTTTTCAATATTATTTATGAAATATACATCAATTAGTTTATTGGAAAATAAATAATTTAACTTAATTATAAACAACCGTTAGCATTATACTTATCTGGAACCTTTTTTTTAAATATCTGAGATTTTTTCAAAATTATAATAGGTATAAACTGACATGTAGAATTCAAATGAATTGCTTTAGAACAAGATTCTCTTTAGATATTTCTTGCATTAGTAATATATAAGGAAGTGTTGTAAGTCTTTATAATCTATTAATTATTTACATACCTTTATTTTCTACTTATATCTTATTATTTTTTTTTAATTTTTCTAGAATAATTTATACAAATACATTTTATTTGCCACGTTACAATTAAAAAAATCGTTGCAAAGGATTTAACGTGTGGTGACAATTAATAACATATGCACAAAAATTACTGTCAAACATGTATGATTCTTCAGCGACCCTACAATGCAAAAGTCCGCTGCTTATCCAGACATGGAAACCTCCCGTGCACTGGTACGTACGACAACGCGCACGTTCCAAAAGAGAAAAAGATCAAGTACAAAGGCTAAGATAGCATAAGACAGTGTAAGCATTACAAGTAAGTATTATTTATACTAACTAGTGTCTACTTAAACTTTTGATGATCAACCACATAAGCATGGTTACAACGTTCTGTCGTCGTTGAGACGCTAGAGATAATAACAATGCTCCTCAGGTTAAGTACCAGGGCAGCATACAAGAGCTACGATCAAGACACCTAAGGGCTCCGAAGATGACCTTACCCTACATTACTTTTTCAGGATAGGGATAAACCCCAGTAGTAACACTTCATGGCTGGGCTACTAATATGCTCTAGTGCAAAAGAGATTTAGTGCCAAAAAGTTTTGCAATTGAAACTGTCTCATACTCGTAAAATATTCACAATAAGTTCGAAAAAATTAAAATTAAAATTAAAATTATAGTAAATGCCCAAGCAGAAGATTTAAAATATCAGTTTTATTTTTTTTTTTCAAGATAACAAATCGAATAACTTCGTTATTTTGAAAAGTCGTAAATAATTCTAATAAATATAAGTTATAAACAGAGTGATTTTAAACACTTTTTTCTTATTAATCTAAGAATAAATAAATTCAAAAATGTAAAAAAATAAAAAAGCTTTTTCTATTGATTTAACTGACGACTAAACTCAACTAATTTCGCACTGGGTAACGAACCCACCCTCCGACATGTTGTTGACATCAACAGCTCTGTTTTAAACCTTGATTTTTTGGATTATACAAAAATAAGAGTATATAAGTCGTCACCTATGCACACCGATTACATCGAAAAAAGAGAGGTTGCCGACGGTACCCTTGGGGGACTTGCAATCATAAGAGGAAGTATGTCAATGATTATGCAACATAAATTTCTAACTTTCAGTTGCAGTCAAACCTCTGCAGAACAGTTATTATCATGCATCGTAAATAAGTAGACGACTTTGTAAAAAATATCTTCAATTTCTTACAAGTAAAGCTTCATTTACCAGGCTATTAGTATTGCAGTACAAGTGCTAAGAGTACGAAGCGTATTGCTAAGAAGAATTCAGAAGTTAATCCACAAGGCTCAGAGCACGAAAAGCATAAGAGAGCATATAGAAAATATCAACAATATTAAAAAGCCAGACTCGAAGCAGATAAAGTATTAGCTGAGATTATTGAGCATAGAATAAGAGGTTTAGACTAAGATTTTAGTGAAAATTCAGCTGCTGTTCAGGTAAAATTAACTATAAAGATTACGAGGAGCAGAAGGAAAAATAAGGTATAAGGAAAAAAAAAATAATGATAAAAAAAGAGTTACTCATGCTTTAAAAGGTGTTTATAGTTCATTTCAAACATCTCGTGGTAAAGAGTATGTTTCAGATCCACAATTTTTATACTTTTCTACACGAATTACTAAAGCTTTACATCTGATTTTTTCGTTTCTGGTGAGCGTGTAACTCCTGCTATTTTCAATACAATAGCCTGATAAAGATTGTTTAAAATGCTTGATCAGCTGAAAAGGAGCAAAAGTTAAAGACAGATATCATTAAATGACAGAAGCTAGTACACTTAGAAGAGATTATTTATTTAAACTGCATAAAACTATCTTAGGAACTCTCACCAATAACAATTCATTAAAAAATTTTGAATTTACAAAAAAATTTTTTTCCAAGAACTGTTAATAAGAAACAGTTTACCAAAAGACTATTGACATTTCTCTAGAAAAGAAATAGTCAGCTTTGCTAATAAAAACGGACCTTGAACCAAACTGGATAAAAGTGGAATTTAATAGCTTTTGAGTTTAACATTAATAAAAAAAAAATCACAACGATTTGACGCACTTAATTTCTTAGACAATCGTTTAAATGTATCCCCAAAAAAAAACCTTCGATAATATTCCCGTGTACCCTATTCATGGCAATTCTCCAGGTTACTTTCTTTTTTTATATTTTTTAGTTTATCTGGTAAGAGTCTTGTATCCATACCATTTTGTAAATATGTCGGTGCGTAACCACTTTCTGAGTGTTTTGTTGTAATATCATTTTCTATACATCTTTGTGCTGTTGATGTCTATGATTTTTTTTTGTTATGTTCGTTTATTCTGCATATAAATTTATTTACTATTGTTGTTTCAATATTTCATGATGTCTATTTACAAAGGGTGCATTTAATGTTGTCAAAATGAGTTGTACGCTTCTATCGATTAGAAATTCTTTAAATTCCTTACAGGTAATTCCTGGGTACTAATCTGTGAGAATCACTTCAATATGATCATTTTCAAGCACCTTTTGTGTTATCTTGATAAAGTTGCACTTGCACTTTGCATCTTTGACGTTACAATAGAAGAATATCTTGTGACATGGTTCACCAGAAGGTGTAAATATTTCTTTTTTGATCTGGATCACTCACAGCTCACTATGGTGTCTATTAATACAATTTTAAATGGTCTCGTTGTAGGTCCAAGGTATGACATCAATCCAAATTTTCCTTGTCCTCTGGTTTTATTCTTTGTGCATGTTTCGCATTCCTTACATATTTTTTATATATTTTTTCCTTAAGTTACTTGCAGTTTATAGCAAGCCAATTTTCTCTTACATCCTTTTAATGCCTATGGGGCACTAATTTTTGTGCTTTTTTTTATAATGTTCTCGCTAAATGCTTTTAACTGTGCAATTTTTTTAAGCGTAGCTTCTTATAAGGCGTTTTAGGGCTGGTTGAGCTGGTAAAAAGTAAAAGATTTTAAATGACCGATATGCTTCCCTCACCCTACTCAATGCCGCAATAACAGAACGTGTCTATATATATATATATATATATATATATATATATATATATATATC
>NW_019384288.1:3172978-3305351 GCF_000648655.2 Copidosoma floridanum | reverse complement strand
AATAAGTTCTCTGATTATTTTAATTCATTCTGGATTTCTCATCTGTTTTTTGTCGTTTTGTTTTCTCTAAGTATTTATTATCTGACTGTATATTATTTATTTTGTCCATGTACACTTTTTTCAAGTAACTTGTCATTTTAATCCACATTTTTTTTCCCGATGTCTTCTTGTTAATATTTGTCTTAAAATCTCATAACTCTCTGTTTTCATAAGTTCTTGAAGCCACATAGAATGTTGTCACTCTGGAGCTATTGTTACTTTTCTTCAATCTTTCGTTTCAATATTCTATACATGGTCAAATGAGAAAAATTATAATGCCAAGCTGACGGCGAGCCCAAACAGCAGCCTTATTACACTTCTCTGTTTGTAAAACGGCGGTGGGGAGCTCTTGTGGGTGTTACGAGTGTAGTATTCTTCTGACTCTAGTTTTGCCACTCCAAAGCCTAATAGCCTACTCACAAATGCACTTACGAGGATATCCCTGCCCCAGCTTCTCGAGCGCTTGGGCTTTTTAACGCAGTGATGTCCCACGCTCACTCTCTTTGCCTACAGACCAGCGTGAAAGTACCACCTGCGCGAGAACCTGTCTTCTGCTGCTGAATCACGACAGTTTTCATGCATAATATGCGTGCTATCCATCTACTTTTGCTGCTTGGAATGTAGCTCTTCTTGTCCTCGTCTTGGTAAGCCTAGCTTTACATTCAAGAAAATTGTTTCTACTTTATATTAAAAAATTCAGAGTGTTACAAGATGAACTTATGCAATAAAGTTATTTTGTTGATCTAAAGATAAATTTTCGACTTCTGATTTTGTCATTGCTCTCCATTCTCGATTTATTTGTGTCGCAATACTTAATTATTCGTGATCTTGCTTGCGCTCTTTACTTGATAATGCAAGACTTTCTTTAATAATTCTCGAGCGAGCTAAGCAGTGCAATGAACAATGCTCATTATATTGCTTTTTCAGACATCCACCTCTTTTATTAACACTTCAAACAATGATTTGTCCATTCCTGTGGTTTTTTTCGTATCAAAAGTTGTCGTTTCATGAGGAAGTTAAATTCCATTAATAAATAAACACAATATGTATAACTGTAAGTAAAGTTAATTTTATTAATTGTTTTATCAAACTTTCTTCCTCTATACACTTCTTACAAATGATAGATGGTATACGTCATCTAACCTGCATATGAAGAAACGACAAATAAAGTTTTTTTTTATTTACTCCTCAACTGCCTTGTATTCTCCTATGTTTCTGAGTCTGCACTGCTGAGCCACGCCTTAATACAAGTGGCTACCCGAACGGAAATCTTATTGAGGCAAACGAGAGGCCTTCTAGAGGATACCTAAATAGCCTATGGACGACCTACTAAGGCAAAGTAACATAGCGTACAGTTGGTCGTCTTTAGGTATCCTAAAGAACTGTGTACCTAACTAAACTTGAAGAGTCTCAAGAGTTAAAATATATGTATCAATTTAATGTGGGAGAGTGAGATAGAATTATAATGAAATACACTATTATACCTACAGGTGTTTAATCATATAGAATAAAAAATAGATTGGTTGAAAAAATGTTTACTTGTTTAAACGACTTTTACGTGCTGTACAATAATGTAAGAAATTACGACTGCTTTAAGGCCACAGTTGTAATCATTACTTAACAGAAATGTGCAGAGTGATAAAAAATGTAAACTTGTAACATAAACTTAAGCCTATTGTGTATAGTTTCGAGATATTGCATCTCAAAATTACTGACGTTGCTTATACTTTTATTACTTAATATATACTTATATGTTAGAAAACTACATTAAGTATTTAAAGTATAAGCTATTGAAGTACTTTCAAGACACAAAATATCTCATTTAATTAATAATTCACTCATATATATATAGGCAAGATTATTTGACATTTATTAAACGATTGTCATCATAATTTGTTTACTGAATCTAGCAGCTCTTTTACTCTGACAGATTTACTCTATATTCGTCCCTTGCTTCTATTAAATTCACACATATATTTATTGACTAGGAAAATGCTTTTAGTTTGTTTATGTACACGGCTTTTCAGGATACCTAAAGAAGACCTACTGTATGCCAAGTTACTTTCCTCAGTAGGTCCGCTGTAGGATACCTATAGAGGTCCTCACAAACTAAGAAGGTATCCTCAATAGATTTCTGTTCGGGTACGTAGTGCATCTACGTGTCAGCCACTTGCATACACTTTCTGTGCTTTTATTGGGCTAACGTAAAAGCTCTACGTTTGTTTTAATTTTATCTCTTGATGACTGCATTCTTTTAAGTAAGCATATGGTGTAATGGTATGTTTAAATTAAAGAAACTGGATTGTTTACACATGTGAGGGTCATTCTACTGAAAATAGCATGTTTCGAAGGCCAGAATGGATAAATACTTAAAACGGGTTTTTAATTTTTCTAAAAAATTTGTTGTATAGTCCATGATTAGAATAAGCTAAAATTTTTAGAACCCTGCTGGATTTGCATGAAGAAATTTTTTAATTTTTTTTTTTGTATTTCTTAAAACTAGTAGCGTTATGGATGGGAGAGATCATTATAATTATACCACTTACGGGTAAAAATTTATCTCTATCCCTGCACTTGTACGATGTACTGAGTCCCAACTTTCAAATACTACACTATCTACGTCAACAATAAAACAGTGCAGAAAGATATGATGAGATTCGTTAAAGAAAGAAAGAGTTACGGGCTCAAAAAATAATATTAAAATCATTCATAAATCACTCACACTAAAAACTTAACTCCAATTTTTTCTTGTACGATAAACTGTGTCCCTAACATTATATACTATACTTTTCCAGTCGATAAACTAAGACTCAGTCAAGATACAATGCACTTTGTATCGTTACGGAATAGCGTTATAAGCTCTTAGCTAAAAAAAGAGCGTTACTGGCTTTTATAATTTCGTCAAAAACTTGAAATTGTAACGCACTAAACGCAAATTAAACTTTTCCACTGTACTTACACTATGTAACAAAGCTCAATTTTAACCTGCCACCTTCCAAGTCAAAAACCGAACGCTTCAAAAAGTTACATAACATTCCTTAGCATTACGGGTTCTTAGTGTTTGTAGAATAAAAAACGCCCCAATTGAAATATCTATATTCAATTGTGTGCGTTTGTAAGAGTGTTTTTCGTTGAAATTCTAAACTTATAAGATTTCGGTCCCACAACCTTATCAGCAGCCAACTCTTGGATAAAATTTTTTTTGGCTGTCTTTAATGCTCAAAAATGTTGTTTGCATTAATAAATTCAAGATTTCATACTTTAAAAAAGTTTAAGTCTCTGAGTTTTAATTCCAGGTATTGTAAAAACTGCAAATTTTAAAATAAGAGCCCGTAACGCTAATTAAACCCCTTTTTTGCATCTCTAACCAAAGAAGTACTTTATGGTCTAAGTTCTGTGCTACTCTTAAAAGTAAACATCCCTTAAATGATTTAAAAAATTTCCCAATTAATATGTCCTTAAACTTTGTAATTAACCCGGACATAAAATGTGGCACTTTCAGAAGAATGACACTTATATTTACTAGTTGTGCCTTGCCCCTAACTTTTTAATATTAGTTAATAACTTTGTTTTTAACTTTAAAATTTGAAGTTAATTTAATAAAAAAAATCGTGCACTTTCAAGTATATGTAAGACTTTACAACTAAAAGATGTTTTATGTGAAAATTTTAATTAACATACAACAATAAAAATTGATACAAAATAAGACAGTACTATAAAAAAGTCAGTTTTTGTACTTAAATGCCTGATTCAATGTATAGCAAATAGAGAAATGAATTACGTTTCTGGAAATTATTTAAAATAAAAAATACAAAATTTTTTTTTATTGATGCCCCAGAAGGTTGAAAAAAACATTTTTGTATGAAACGTTAATAAATCACTTAATTTTCGGAAAGAAAAATAATCTAATCGATTGCATGATCTTGTATAGCGTTGATATACCTTCAAAAAATAACAACCAGTCATAGAATATCTTGTTTTCTAATAAATAAGAACAATGTAGGAAGATCAGTCTTTGAATGTGAATCTAAAATAAAATAATTAAGACAAGTAGATTTAATTATATGTGTAACGTGGGATTCTCGGTGCGGGAATTAATAGAAGCGTAA
Source organism: Copidosoma floridanum (assembly GCF_000648655.2). The sequence goes on along the minus strand of NW_019384288.1, from coordinate 3,301,203 downwards.
CTTGTTGTTACTTATGATGCTTCATTAGAATTACTTATCATTGAGGGAAGTTGTGCATGTATTATTGTTCGCAGACTTCGTCCTTACCCTCTCACGTCTCTAGCTGATCTCCCTGTTTCTTCTCTCTACCTTTCCTATCACCTCTCTTCTCTATTCTCCTACCTTTCAGGCCCAAGCCAGCAGAGGCGCACGCACGCATAGCTATATGCTATCGTACGTAACACGTCCGAGGCCGCGACGCCGACGTCCTTGGCGGCGATTTTCTTTTTGATGTGTACTTATGTCTGTGTTATGTTGTTTGTGTTGTATAGCATTTTCTGGTTAGAGGAAAAAAGGTGGTTTGAAGCGCTCTATTCCTATTTCCTCTACTGGTTTAATTCACTGTATTTTATGTGTATACATTTTTTTGTTTATTGTTTGCACGCTTCCCTTGTACAAAAAATTTATCCTAGAATTCGCTTAGTTACTTATATTATATAATCACTTCATTACAGTTTTCTTGCTTATTCTTTATGTACATATGCATTATACAGGGTTATTATTATAAACAGTTTATTTTCGCACTGGATAAAAATTAATTTAATTGTCAGTTTTTTGTGTCAAGGATGTCGAGGGTCAAGGTCTTAATGCGTTCATTAATTTTATTATCAATACATTTTTTTCTTCGTTTTGGTTGCTTGGACAATTATACTTGGGTTTGTCTTGATACCTTCTTGTAAAATTATTGCTGGTTTCAATGCCAAACTATTGTCCAGTGACGTTTCGTTGGCTCTGTGACTGGTGTTCTTTGGCTTGTTACCTAAAATCATTCTATAACAAGTAAATAGCGGGGCCCCCCGCGGGAATAGCACTTAAATTCGACTATTGCTATAAGAAAGAGAAGGCAAGCTGAGTCAATATTCTGAATCTTAGCACCTAACGTAACAGGATAAAAACGATTTGTTTATTATATATTTTATGCTAATAGATTTTGCTATTAGGTACTTATTTGTTTTGCACCTTTTTTACACATTATATTTTTCTGGCCTCTTGTTAAATTCTTATTTTTATATTTTTCGTGTACAAAATGCTTATTCTAATTTTCTTATTAAATATAACATTGTTTTTTTTTTTTTTTTCTTGCATTAGTGGACTCTAAAGGATGTGTTGATTGCATACGCGATTCAATCATACATGAAATGTGTTTTTTTTTCGTTCGATGTCAATTTAAAATATTTCTCAGCTATAATACATGTTTGTTTCTTTCTTTGATTGGTGGCCATGTACGTTGTTGGAAGGGAAATTTATAGGAAATTCGTTGGTATTTTGGCGGTAATTTGTTGTTTTTTCATTTCCGTTTGATTCGCAAATGTTTGGTTTTTTTTTTTTTCTGGATACATGTATCTGGGTCAGACAATACGAGGGTTTTTTTTTCACTTCCCTTTACGTTGTCATAATCGAGTTGTTTTTTTTTCTCTGGTGTGTATCTCTTCTGCCCTGGTAGCACTAGCATTTACGAATAGTATTGTGGAGTGTTTCTGTAGCTGGGTTGCTCGGTTCTGCGCATTGGGTCCCCGATGCTCGAATCTTTGCATCCTTTTCTTCGTTAATTGCGCTTGGTGTGCTATCGCTTTCCCATACATCGATTCTTATGCCCTCTTTTCCTTTGATGTCCTTCTTCTCAACGTCGATTGAGACCTTTGCTTAAAATTGATTGGTTGATTCATTAAATATTGACCTTAAATTGGTAATTTGACCTTTGTTATTATTATACTTATCGTTTCCGCCGTTGGGTACCTGTGTATCTNACGTCGATTGAGACCTTTGCTTAAAATTGATTGGTTGATTCATTAAATATTGACCTTAAATTGGTAATTTGACCTTTGTTATTATTATACTTATCGTTTCCGCCGTTGGGTACCTGTGTATCTGGCGGTTGTTGGCTCTCGTGTTCGTTCAGTGCCGTTCAGCTTTGTTCAGTCATTTCCATCTCCTGCTCATCTACTTGCTGCCTAATTTTGTCTCTACTTTCTCTCTGGTCATGTACCCCTCCTTTATTTTCCGATTTCCCTTCGCTTTCTTTGTCTCTGACAGGTGTTTTTGTTGCTGCTGTTTCCCCTATTGCTTTCTTTGCTTTCCGCTCTCTCTCTTTCTCCGCTCTTTCTGCTGCCTCGCTATTCCACGCTAGTTGGTAACCCTAATGTTTTTCTTGCTCGGTATCCCTCTGCGTTGTTGCTGGTGTATCACAATGCGCGATAATAATTTCCTTTGAGTTGTGCGGTTGCTCGGCAGTGATAGAAAAATCTGCGATTTTCCTATGTAGAGTATCTAACTGTCGTTTACGGGTTCTGTGTTGTGTTTTCTCTGTTACACCCTTGTAAATAAATGGTGTGCTCGTCGTTTTTACCCCTTTTTTCATGTTCTTCTTTTTGCACATGTACGCCAGTTTATCGTCCGCTGGTCCTTGCGACAGAATTTTTTCTTTATCGTTTACCGCTGTAAGGGTGTTTTTATCTGCCTTATCTTTTAGTTTTTCCGTTCTTTCCCGTTCTGATCCTGTGTCTGTACTACTGTAGTTGTGGGTACTTGATACCTGTTCGCTTTCTCTAAGTTTTCTGGGCTTCTTTTTAATTGCCTTCTCGTCTGACTCGTCTGAGTCAGACGTTTCGATTTTTACTTTCATGTTCTATCGTATTAGATTCCTCTGTCTCTTTGTACGCATTTTGTATATTCGTGCTGGTAGTGCATTTATGTCTTTGTAGTTGTCCCTTTCCTGTTTTTCCACAAGCTCATACAGCTCCCGGCGTGGTAGTTCTGGGTTTTCTTCTCCTTCTTTGAGTACTGGATTGCGAGAAAGAGCATCCGGTGCTTTATTTTTCTGCCCTGGCTTATATAAACAACATCGAACTCATATCCACGCAGTCCTGCCTTCAATCTTGTAAATCTTAAGTCTGGTTTCTTTGATGTGTGAAAATGTTTGAGTGGTTNGCTCATACAGCTCCCGGCGTGGTAGTTCTGGGTTTTCTTCTCCTTCTTTGAGTACTGGATTGCGAGAAAGAGCATCCGGTGCTTTATTTTTCTGCCCTGGCTTATAAACAACATCGAACTCATATCCACGCAGTCCTGCCTTCAATCTTGTAAATCTTAAGTCTGGTTTCTTTGATGTGTGAAAATGTTTGAGTGGTTCATGGTCAGTTATGACTGTAAATTAACGACTGAACATATATGGCCTGAATTGCTTCTTGGCGTACATTATCGCCAAAAATTTCTTATCGTATGTCGGATATCATAATTCACTGCCCTTCAAGCATCTGGATGCATATTCACAAGGGTGATCTTTGCCTATCTCTCCCTGGCTTAAAATTTCTCCGATAGCGTAGTCGGATGCGTCGGTTGTTACGATAAAGGGTTTGTTTATATCTGGAGCCCTCAGAACTGGCTCACTGCACAGAGCGTTTTTAAGTTTTATAAATGCATGTTCTTGTTAAATTCGGCTGTTTTTCTTGTAAGTTTTGAGAGAGATTGGGCTATTTTTGCGTAATCCTTGATGAAGCGTCGATAGTACCCCGCCAACCCGAGAAATTGTTTCGTTTTCCTCGCATTTGTTGGTTTAGGAAAATTTTTTACTGCTTTAATTTTTTCCGGATTTGTTTTGATCTGGCCGTTGCCTACAATAAGACCGAGCACTTTCGCTTCTTTTCTAAGGAATTGGCATTTTCTTGGCTCTAATGTGAGGTTTGCATTGGCTAGCCGTTTTAAGAGCCTTTTGAATCTTATCTCGTGTTGTTCCAAGTTTTCTGTGAATACCATGATGTCATCCATATATACCTCTATCTTCCGTCCTTGTAAGCCTGCTAGTGCCATTGTTATCACTCGCATAAATGTACTTGGCGAGTCTATGCATCCCATCGGCATTCGTTTATATTGGTAATGTCCGTTTGGTCCTGAGAACGCAGTTTTATGAGCGTTTATCTCGTGAATCCCTACTTGGAAAAACCCGCTCTTCAGATCTACCACGGTTATATATTTTGCAGCCGCTAAATTTTCCAAAATTTCATTCTGGAATGGCAGTGGATAGCACGTACCGACTGTTATTTCGTTCAATAGCCGGAAATCTGTTACGACCCTCCAGCGTTTTTCTTCGTTTGGTCCCACGTTTTTTGGGACAATCCACATATTTGAGTTATATGGGGATGTCGATGGCTCAATTATTTGTTGCTGCAGTAGTTTATCTATTTCTACTTGCATCTGTTCTTTTGGTTTTATTGGATAGCGTACCCTTTTGACGACTATTGGCTTCTCTGTAGCCGTTGTTATTCGATGCTTAAGTAAGTTTGTAGCTTTTAGTGGCTCACTGTCGAGGCCGAATACGGATGGATTGTACTCTATGAGGCTCCAGATGTGGTTTAATTCTTCCATGTTGCAGCCAGATGTATCGACGATTTCCATTATTTTGCTTACTTGAGCCGCTATATCCGATTTCTTAATATCTTTGAAATTTTCGCTGTTATTCTTTATATACTCATTATTTTTACCGCCTACGGTATTTCTGTCTTTTATAATTTCATGATTTTTCACCTTTCCGTCTGAATTTTTATCGTTAAAAAGCCCAATTATGGCTTCGTTTAACCCTTCAGCGTCGTCCCCACCGATGCTGAATGGTTCCGCCCCTTGTCTGGTTTCACATTCGAAAACATTTACTTCTGGTACTGGCACGTCAATTTGTCCGTCCAATATTTTTTTAATTTCCGCATAAATCTTTAAGTTTTTATTTTCTCCTATAAAATTTCCAAATAAGATTCCCTTCTTTATATTTAGTAGAGGGACCCAGCCGACTTGTACGTGGCTGCTCTTATCTTTTATACGCGCAAATATTATTTTCCTCGAATTTGCGAGGATTTTAAAATATTCTGGTTTTAGTAATGGGATTCTGATGCATTTTAATTCTAAATAATTTTCTTTGGCGCTTATGAGGCCATTATACGACTTAAAAGCGTCCCAGCCAATAATGCCTTCCATTTCTATCGGAAAGGTATCGGGGACTACGTGCAGATTCATTATTATACCGTTGAGAGGTATTTTAGTCGTCCCTAACGTGCAGCGTGCTCCGTGTGTNTTCCATTTCTATCGGAAAGGTATCGGGGACTACGTGCAGATTCATTATCATACCGTTGAGAGGTATTTTAGTCGTCCCTAACGTGCAGCGTGCTCCGTGTGTGACACCAGTTATTAGGACTTTTTCTCTGCTCTCTATATGCGTGTCTGTAGTGAGACAGAATTCTTTTATAATTAATACTTCGGCACCAGTATCCGCGTGAAATTTTGCGCTATAAGATTACAGCTGATTGCTGTTTTATATTACTGATGGTGGTGTGCTTCCAGTACTCGATATATTTACCCTGCGGAGAGGTGGGTTCATGTTTCCATGGATTATTTTTTTACAAGCTAAAGGGCTACTAGTAATAAATTCTGTTTTAATTCTTTTTTCTTTGTGAGAACTCTCAGCCGTTTGAGGAGCCTGTTCGGAGTCTGTTTCTAGCGATACTTTAATTGTTTCATTTCTCATATACTTTTCTTTGCGTGATGTCTCGCTATCTTTACCTCCGATGTGTATTTTATTTGACTCTGTTTGCTTCTCTCCTTCAGCTGTCTCCGTTTCGTTTTTATGCTCTATCTCCTTCTCTATTCTCGGGGCCCGCTCGACGCTTGGAGAGCACGACGAGCGTCCTGCGAGTTTAAATGTTCCGTGCTACGCGTGGATATTTTTTCATCAGGTGCATCATTTGTTCCATTTCGGAGGTGCTCTGTCGTTATAATTTTTATCCCTATTATAATTTCTGTTATAATTATAATTTCCTCTATAATTATTGTTGCTACCGTACTGGTTGTTGTAATTTTTATTATTATTTCTTGAGTAATCCGCGTTTCTGTCGCACTTAGCATATCTGTTGTAGCCTGTATTCGTATAGGGGTTCCTTCTATAATCGTTATTATAGTTTTGGCTATACGTATTAGGGGGGTAAATATAATTAATCCGGTAGCTCAAATTTCCTTCCGTATTTTCCCTATTATTATTGTTAAATTGTTCGCGTCCGTCGCTCCAACTTATTCTCCCATTCTCTGCGTCTCTTACTAGTAAAGTGCCTGTATAGCTTGTATAGTGCCCCCTGCGTTTGCAGTAAGCGCAATTTTTATCCCTTACGTTTTGTTTATCTTGTGATACCTGCACTGGTGGATCATTTGTTTTTATGTCTGGGTTTTGAATTCTCTTATTCGCTGCGTCTGCTACTAATTTCATACATACTTTTGTAGCATGTTTCCCGTATTCATTGCAATATGAGCAATATTGATAGTCCCCTGTAACTTTATTTTTGTCTGTTGTGTCGCGTATTTCTGCCTGCTCGTGGCTGCTCGCACGATCGTTCGTATCTCTTGTTTCTGCTCTCGCTTGGTATATTTGGGCCTCGATTCGTGCCAGCATTATTTCTCGTAGGCTTAAGTCGCTTTCCATTTTCAGCGCGGCTACTATAGCTTCGCCTAACGTTTTCGGGTTAAGGCATGTTACCCTGTAGTTGTAAGGTGATTGTATCCCGTACGTATATTGCTTTATAGCTTCTTTTTCAGCGCTCTCCTTTAATGCGTGTCGTTGCCCGGGTGATAGTGTTGTGTCCGAATCGTATAGGGTTATTATTCTATCGTATAATTTTTAAACGCGCCTGCTGTATTCCTCTACTAATTCCCCTCTGTATTGTTTCACTACTTTGAATTTTGCTAATAACGTGTCGACGCTTCTGATACTGCTGTACCCATTTTTCAATTATACCAAGAATTCATCTACAGATAAAAACTGTGCCAGGCACGGTAAAAATTCGGCGGCTGCTTCTTCTAGCTTATTCGCTAGTGAGCCTATAAAAAATTTTTCATATACGGGGCTTACCGTCCACGATACCACTCTTACCATTTGTTCGAAAAGGGGTAGTTTAACGGAATCGCCGTCAAATATCGGTATTTTTGCTGCTAGGTGACTTAGTGACGACAGTGTATTCTAAATTGGGCGTTCGTAATTAGGATTTCCTGTGTTATGTGGGGGTACTGTGGATCGGTCTTGGGCGTTTAAGTAATTTCTATTTGCCCAACCTAACTCGTCCTCTCCTGCAGGATAAAGTGGTGCCGCTGTGTTCTGTCTATAATAATTATTGTCGTGGTTTGTATTGTAGGTGATGCCGTAGTTTCCGATTTCTTGCTCACCTTGAGCTACTGGGGTTTGCATTTGTGTTTGACGCCGTGTAACTTCTCCGTAAGTCTGTTGTAGTAATTGATGTTTTGGTTGTGTAGGTGTAGGTATTTGATTTGTATATTGTTGCACCGCTTGTGCCGCTGCTTCTCTTATTATATCGTGTAAATTAGTGTTGTGTTTGGCTTGTGTTTTATCGCTATGTGGATTAGTAAGTCGTCGATTCATGTCGGCTGTCGCATTTTTACGTTCAGTATATGAAGTTAACTTTTCAAATACGCGGGGTCTATGTGTTTCTGTGTGGGATGGCGCATCAGTTTTGTTATCGCTTATGTCCTGTCTATGAGATAACTGTCCACGTTTGATGTTTGGCGTTAGTTTCCTTAACATTTTCATAATAAAAAGCCTCTGTTTTTTGCTGGCCTTCTGCCACTCTGTCCATTTTTCCAGATCATCTTCTGAATTAATCTGTATTACTTCGTCATCTGTGTAAATTGGTCCTGTTTCGTGTATATCTGTGCACCTCACGGCTTCTTGTACTCCCCTTCCCAGTGTATCATTTTTTTCTACGTCACTAATATTGTTGCTCTTAAGTCTTTTTTTTTTCTGTAGTTTGTCTTGTGCTTTTCTAGTTCGTATTTATATTTTTCTAATCGTAAAACGCCGTCGTTTCTGTGTACTTTGTGTTAACCTGATAGATACGCGCGCTCTATTGAGTGTTAGTCAATAGTCTTTTTTTTCGTTTTTGTTTTCGATTGGCTCCTTGTATTTATTAACTAATTTGAAAATTTTTGTATAAGATGTTTGTCATTCGTATCGGTTATAGGCTTGTGCATGCAATTATGGGTTGCCGCTAAGGTCTGAGGATATTGCGATTTAGAAATAATATCGATATTTAAGTTTTTTCTTTTAGGTGCGTATGTCCCTCGGGGGTTATGAGTACAGTATATACGAGAAATGAAAATTCACTTACCAGATCGCCGTGACGATGGTCAGCATAACGATGATCCCGTGCATACTTATGGGTTCCTTCTTTGATCCTTCCTGGAGTTGCTCAGCTTCTGCCTTCGCTCGTTGTTCCCTTCTCCTGTGCCGTATATCCCGTGTTCTGTGGCTGTAGTCCGGGCTTGGCGTACCGTGCTTTCTTCTTTTTGTCTGTATTTTTTCGGGTTGAGTGAATGGTAGCTGCCTCTAGTGGCCTGGTATGTTGGTCCACTGGCTTGATATGCAGTTTTTCCTTGTCTGGTATCCTTGCAGTATCGAGGATTTTTACGATTATATCTTCCTGTTCTCGTTTACTTTTTTAATTTCCTTATATTGTGGCACTTGACACACTGAATTTACCGTCTGGCACTTTCGACACTTTTTTCTTTGCGACAAGAGATATATTCATTTTATAACGTGCAGCGTGCTCCGTGTGTGACGCCAGTTATTAGGACTTTTTCTCTGCTCTCTATATGCGTGTCTGTAGTGAGACAGCATTCTTTTATAATTGACTTCGGCACCAGTATCTGCGTAAAACTTTGCACTATATGATTGCAGTTGATTGCTGCTTAATACTACTGATGGTGGTGTGCTTCCAGTACTCGTAATGTTTACCCTGCGGATAGGTAGGTTCGTGTTTTCCTTGATGTTTTCTCCGTCAGCTAAAGTGCTACTAGTCAGAGGTTCTGTTTCAACTCTTTTTTCTTCGTAAACATTTTCAGCCGTTTGAGGAGCCTGCTCGGGGTTTGTTTCTCCGATGTGTATTTTGTCTGATTCTGTTGGATCCTTCTCTCCCTTGGCTGCCTCAGTCTCATTCTTACGCTCTATCTCTCTTCCTATTCTCGGGGCCTGCTCGGCGCTTGGGGAGCACGACGAGCGTCCTGCGAGTTTAAATGTACTATGCGTAAATATTTTTTCATCAGGTGCATCATTTGTTCTATTCGGAGGTCTTCTGTCGTTATAATTTTCGTCCTTATTGTAATTTTTGTTATAGTTATAATTGCCTCTATAATTATTGTAGTTACTGTACTGGTTATTGTAATTTTCGTTGTTATTTCTTGGGTAATCAACGTTCCTGTTATAGTTGTTATATCTGTTGTAATCCACATTATTATAGGGGCTCCTTCTCTATTCGTTGTTATAGTTTTGGTTATACGTATTAGAGGGATAATTATAATTATTTCGGTAGTTGATATTTCCTTCCATTTTTTCCCTGTTATTGTTGTTGAATTGTTCGCGTTCCTCGCTCTGATTTATTCTCCTACTCTCTGCATCTCTAACTAGTGTGCCACATTCGCTTATATCGTGCCCCCTGCGTTTGCAGTAACCGCAATTTTTAACTCTTACATTTTGTTTATTTTGCGCTGTCTGCGCTGGTGGGTCATTTGCTTTCATGTCCGGGTTTTCAATTTTTTATTCGTCGCGTCTGCTACCAGTTTCATACATAATTTTGTAGTATGCTCCCCGTATTTATTGCAATACGAACAATATTGATGATCCCCGGTTGTTTTACCTTTTCCTGTCATTTCGCATGCTTCTGCTTGCTCTTGTTTACGCGCACAATCGTCCGTATCTCTTGTTTCTGTTCTCGCTAGGCATATTTGAGCTTCCATTCGTGCTGGCATTATCTCACATAAGCTGAGGTCGCTTTCCATTTTCAGCGCGGCTACTATAGCTTCGCCCAATGTTTTTGGACTAAGGCATGTTACCCTGTAGTTATAAGGGGATTGTGTCCCGTACGCGTACTGCTTTATGGCTTTTATTTCAGCGCTCTCTTTCAATGCCTGTCGTTGACTAGGGAGTAGTGTCGTGTCCGAGTCGTAGAGTGTTATTATTCTATCGTATGTTTTCTGTACGCGGCTGCTGTAGTCTTCTACGAGTTCGCCTCTGTATTGCTTTATGACTTTTCATTTCGCCAATAACATATCGACGCTCCCGATGCTGCTGTGTCTATTTTTCAGTTCTACTAAAAATTGGTCTACAGAAGATAACTGTGCTAGCCGTGGTACAAATTCGACTGCTTTGTCCTTAAATTTATTTTCTAGTGAGCCAATAAAAAACTTTTCGTATACAGGGCCTACAGTCCATGGTACCATTTTAACCATTTTCTCGAATAGAGTTAACTTAACGGGATCGACGTCAAATTTTGGCACGTTTGTTGCTAAGTGGCTTAATGACGATATCGTGTTCTTAATTTGGCGTTCGTAATTACAATTTTTTGTATGATGCGGAGGTACCGTGAATCGGTTTTAGGTGTTGAAGTAATTTGTATTCGCGCAATTTGATTCGAATCCCTCTGCAGGATGGGGTTGTGTTGTTGTATTTTGTCTATAGTTATTATTGTTTTAGATCATATCATGAGCAACCCCCTCGCTCCCAATTACTTGCTTCTCTTGAACTAGTGGGATTCGCATTTGTGTTGGACGCTGTGTGTTTCTTTCATGGGTTTGTTGTAATAATGGATGTTGTGATTGTATAGATATTTGGTTTGTATATTGTTGCAACGCCTGTACAGCTGCTTCTCTTAATATATCGTGTATATTTGTGTTGTGTCCGGTTTGCGCTTTATCGCTATGTTGATTAGTGAAGGGTTGGCTTCTGTTAGTTGTCGCATTTTCACGCTCGGCGTGGGGGGGTTAATTTTTCCAATAAGCGGCGTTTATGCGTTTCGGTATGGGATAGCGCATTGGCTTNATAAAATAAATTAAAAAAAAAATTTTTTTTTGTTCCGCGAGACTGAGTGATTTCCGCACACGCGACAGACCGTAAAAAATTTTATCTGTATCTCACTTCTGACACCAGCTGTTACGTGGGATTCTCGGTGCAGGAATAAATAGAAGCGTGACTTGTTGTTACTTATGCTTAATTAGAATAACTTATCATTGAGGGAAGTTGTGCATGTATTATCGTTCGCGGACTTCATCCTTACCCTCTCGCGTCTCTAGCTGATCTCCCTGTCCCTTCTCTCTACCTTTCCTATCACCCCTCTTCTCTGTTCCCCTACCTTTCAGGCCCAAGCCAGCAGAGGCGCACGCACGCATAGCTATATGCTATCGTACGTAACATATGTAACAAGACTTCCATGATTCCAAAAAAGCCTTTAAAATGCTTCAAAGGACATGAGGTAATAGACGTTAAACTATATGTATTGTGGTACAATAGTTATTGTTTTACTAGAAAATTTGAAGCAGAATGTTATTCTTAGACAGTCTCTTTAAATTCAAAAAAAAATAACATTAGCATGATGATACTAAAAAGTCTTTAATTATCATATCTTGGAATATTGTTTCGTATTCTGAAAGGTAATGCCATTATTAAGTTGTTTGAAAGAACATTCTCTAGTTCATAATTATTACCTTTTATTTGAGACAAAAAAAAGTTTTCTGAAGTCCAAGCATTTTTCACATCTATAAATAAATCTCAAAGTCAGAATTCAAATAGTATCAAATTTTATTTGAAAAACCACTGTTTCGTGTCGTTGATTGTACATCATGTTACTTAGACGCAACAAATAGAAATAGAATAAATATTATAACAGAAGTAGATTATAAGTTAAAAATAAAAAAATTCTATACTGCTTACCTCTTTGAAAAAAACAAATGTAAGTATACTGTATTATACGTAGATACTTTTTATACAGATGTTTTTTTGTTTAATGACATACCTTCAAAAAAAATGTCTCTTAAATGACTAACTTATCTTTAAATATAAATAGAAATATTTAGTTTGAATAACGAAAAAAATTTTATTTAAAATAGAATGTACATCAAGTTTCCTAATTATATGGAGTTTTTGTTGTACAGTTTTTTTTTTTCTTTTTTTTTTGTAAGGTGGCGCAATATGTCGGTTTAAGATAAAATAGAAAATTTTAGAAAAATGTTTAATATAATTTTGTAATAAGTAACATATAATGCTTACCTTTTTCGAGGTTAAAAGAGGTAACCAGCGAGATCAACAAATTAAATGTTTAAAACGATTATGTGTTGTTTTTTCGTTAGGTATAAAAATATAATTTCGGGCTTTTTAATGTGTTTTCAATAATGCAACTATTTAACGTATTCAGAATTCAAGAGAACAAAAAACCAGCATGGTATAGCACAAACTTAAAAGGTGAAATGGAGATGAGCTAACAAACCATACAGATAAAGTAATTGCAAGAGGAGTAGTAAATATATCTAAACACGATTAAAACAAACATTGTACCATTGCTGAGTTTGGGCTGTTAAGAAATTCTTATCCTTTGCATAGTCTTTGAGGTCAGAAGCGAAACTTTTAACTAAAAATCTAAGACCTTATTAAAAAAAAAGTGTGATTGAAAACAATAATTTTATTGTAAGTACTTAACTATTAGTCACATAATTTTGTACTTTCAAAAAGAGTTACTAATCTTAAATCACATTTATGAAGTACAATCTTTGGAAATGTTAGGAACAGTTGACGGAATTTTTCAAAGTACATTCTAAGATGCTGTAATTGCTTTAGGTTAAGTAGGACACTATTTTCTAATTTACAGTGTTATTTAAGAAGTATGTAACGTTATGCTGCCATGACAGTTGATCATTTTTTCTGGCAGGGTTGTAAATGTTGGATGATATGATAAGAAAAAATTCACAGAAAAACTAAATTGTGTTTAATTGAACATTAAAAAAAAATTAAAACAAAAAGTAATGTTTAATTTCATTAAAATTAAGTTTTTAAATTGAAAGAAAAGATCCTTTTAGGTGCGTATGTCCCTCGGGGGTTATGAGTACAGTATATACGAGAAACGAAAATTCACTTACCAGATCGCCGTGACGATGGTCAGCATAACGATGATCCCGTGCATACTTATGGGTTCCTTCTTTGATCCTTCCTGGAGTTGCTCAGCTTCTGCCTTCGCTCGTTGTTCCCTTCTCCTGTGCCGTGNATGCAACAAGTTAATGTTAACAAAATGTTCCACTAACAAAGAAAGTAATTGTGTGGTATACAACTCAAGCTTTGAGATACTTAGCGTTTTACTGGGAGCTGTTTGGGTCTCAACCATAAATCTTGAAAACGTCCACTTCAGGCAAAAATTTGTTTCATTTATATAAATGTCCGCATACATATATCTTTTTATATTATATAGCTCTTTTGGTAGGGCTCTCTACACATTGCTCCACACCTTCCATGGATTTTCTATAGCCCCACCACGGTCCCTCCTTAACTTCTTTTCCCCCACAAGGAAGAACTTTTTCAATTTCTCAGTGAATTGAATACAACAAAATTTGTGTAAACACTATACGCCCCCACAACCCATCCACAGCCATCCACGTAGATTCAGTGGGCCCCATAATCCACTAAAGATCCCTAGTTAAGACTAAGAGTATTTAAAGAAAATGCTATCATAGTCCTGTTTTGATAAGAAAATTTTGAAAAAGTGTACTTACAGGGTAATACACCTATATCCTTCACAGCCCTTTCTAACGTCTTCCTACAAAAACTAAAAATGTATTGCAAAGATACTTTATCACAGAATAACTATGGAATACTAACCATACAGCTCCATTATACACCTGAAATTAACTTATAATTCTTTATGAGATAAGTTTATGATAAGGACCACAAAGGCTAATTTATTGCCTCCCTTTATAAGGAAATTAGAGTTTTTCTTAGATATCTGTTATTTTTCTATTCATCAACAACCTATTTTTACTGTACAAAAACTTTTATTTGTGTTCCTTCTATTTTATTAGTTTCTGTTCTATCTAAATAACAATAAATTTGATTATAAATAAAAACTTTTAGTTTGAAATTGATCCTGGTAGACTGTATTTTTTAATTATCTCGGCCAGATTGGAAAGGTAGAGAGGAGGTAAGACAAAAGGCCTTATTTGAATGTATGACACACTCTTTCAACATATATCAGATAAGTCACAAGAAAGAAATTCTTTCTCTATGCTCACAAAATAGTTAGTATAATAATCGCACACTTAATGTAAGGCCAGGTTCGTACACTCGTATGTATGGTTATTAGGTGTTGGATATTGCAAGACACGTAAATACAGCCTAATAGATGACAATGTGGTGAGACCTATCAACACAAATGTGTGAGGTAAACTGACGAGCCACAGCAGAAACGAGATGCAGTTAAAGTATAAGTACAAGGAGTGTGGCTTGCTTTAAAAATGCTTAGGCATGGCTTTAAAAGAAATTATTAAATAATAACTAGTAAACAACAGTAAAAAAAAGCTGATGTTACACATAGTCACGAGGTTGATTGACAAAAGTGTGAGTGAGTGAACGTCAACGAAATTTGAAAGGCTTGGATCGCTTTTTTACCTTCAACTATTAAGTACATAAGAATTAGAGTGACTATAAGTATATGTAATGAAAATTAGTTATAAGTTAATTGCACAATAATTCAAGCTCACAACAAAAACGTAAATGCAAAGTAAATTAAAAAAAATTTAAAATAAAGAGAAGTTTAACCTTATTACTTAGCTGTCCTGAACGAAGTTCAGTCATAGTACGCAGCAAAATTAATTTATCTATAGTCTTAACAAAATTAGGACAAGCTTTGTTAATTTTAGGGACTCTGACAAGGGACTTGGCACCCTTAAAAATTGTAGGAACTTGGCCCAAAGGCAATTTTCCTGATGAGCGCAACTCATTTCTTGTGAGTATAAGTTTGCCAGGTTAAATGGAGTGCTGAGGAGTCAGCCACTTGTTACGACTCTATAAGGTGGTAAGATAATTAAGAGACCAGCTTTTCTAAACTACTTGGAAAAATTGAGTCACTAACATCTAGTGCTTTAGTGGAAAAATTTTGTCTTAACGATAAGAAAGAAAAGCCTCATTATTAAAAATGAGTAAGTGTAAGAAGATTGGGCCCAGAGACATTTTTATTTAGACATGCCAGTAGCTTTGAGTTGTGATATACCTTCATGCAACACAATAAAGTAGGAATCTGAGCTTATGTTGTGATCTGCTCTTCTACTACACAACTTAGGTGATACTTTGCTGATTCTACTGTTACTTCCATATTTCTCCAAAGTCTTGAGCAGACGCAGGATTAAAGTGCTGTTGAGTATCCACCTGACTCAACTCATGGGCAAAGTTGAGATGGCTTCTGCATTTTAATACCATTTTATTTAATTCAACATCAGCACCGATAAAATTTATGCCTTGATCACTAAAGTAATCAGTGTAATGACCACGTTTTAAAACAAACCTATGGAAGGCACCAAGAAAAGCCTTGGTGGAATAACTCCTCGATGGGTGAATAGGTTATTACAAGAGAGTTAGGTAGATCACTCTTCAACTGAGTCGGAGTCTTGGAAAAATATCGGTTACAACGGATACAGTGAGCAAGCTTCGACCGACAACTTGTCCACCGTAACAATCTTATAAGTTTGGCAGAGTGTGATTCTTCTTTGCAAGAATTAAGGTCTGTCTGGTTTTAATCCATTTGAATCGATCTTGATTCTTGGATATAACATTGATTTTAGCAGAAAAATGTCTTTGTTGATGTTAATAAACAAATCATAATCTTGCACAATTAAGCTCTAAAAGCCTTTGATTAGTTGAATCTTCCTTAATAAAAGTAGAAGGGCCTCTAAACTGCGAACTTACCTCTAAATAGGGCCTAAAGTTTTTAGCTACAGAAAAATTTAAGGTTTTTTGTTTGCTTTAGTGAAGGCAATAGTATGCAAAACAAAGGCAGTAAGCTATTTCTCGTAGAACCCGCTCCTACCCGCTATTATTGACAAGATCAACCAAACTTCTTTCAGATCACTTAGAAACACTTACATTTATAAAAGGTGGTCAATAATTTAAATTGATAATTCTAGATAACAAGGGTGCAGCTCGTGAACAATTTGTGGATCATGAAACCACAGTTTTTGGGTAATTAGCTGGCTAGGTAAGATACCTCTCAAAGCTACATCTGCTTGATTCTGTTTTAATGTAACGTTACATCACTTGGCACATGGAGTAGCCGCATGTATTTTAGAGCACCTGGTATCTGTAAATGTTGGCCACTTACATCGAAGCCCATTAAGCCAAAAAAGCACATTCTTTGAATCAGACCATGAATGTACAGGTTGTTTATGCAACAAGTTAATGTTAACAAAATGTTCCACTAACAAAGAAAGTAATTGTGTGGTATACAACTCAAGCTTTGAGATACTTAGCGTTTTACTGGGAGCTGTTTGGGTCTCAACCATAAATCTTGAAAACGTCCACTTCAGGCAAAAATTTGTTTCATCTAGGAACAGGAATCTGATACAATAAAGGAGTTTTATCTAGCCAGCAAGTCCAGGTCTTAGCAATGTCTAATGGTAGAACCTAATCCCAAGTTATTTAAAGTAAGCACAAAGACTGAAAAAGAATCTTTGCATAAAATTAAGTTTAAACTAGCCAGCCTAAGGAGCCAGTCAAAGAACTTTAAAAAATAAGCCAACAAGGCCCTCTTCGTTTAGTGATTAGTAGGGATATCATTGTAAGGGACATTTAATGGAAATTCATTACTACTTGGGTCTGAGTGTAGACCTAGAACGAAAAAATTTTGTTTTTTATCATTTAGATATTTTGGTTCATTAGTTCAACGTTCGACTAGAATATAAGCGAGTAAATCACTCAAGTTGGCAGACTATTTTCAAAGTAGAAACTGACCTAACCTACATAATGCAATAAGTTGTAGGCATTTTCCCTCAGCATCATATAATAAACTCCTGCCAGACAAACAGTCGTCAACATAGAAGTCGTTGTGCAGAACTCGGGCCCACAAAGAATGAAACTCTGAATAATCTTCAGCCAGCTGTCTCAAAACATGAGTAGCTTAGTAAGGCCAACTTTTTAAGCCATAAGTTACTGTGTTTAGGATATAAGTTTAAACTAGTATAGTTATACTGGGTCTCCATAAGGTTGTTTAAAACTTTCAGTCTTATGACTTTGCTGAACTTTTTCGAAACAATTTTTAATGTCGCTAGTAAAAACAATTGGTTAGATCTTTATTTTACAATAATGTAAATTTAACAACCAAACTGGAGAGTTAATTCTCTTCATAATATAACAAAGAATGGGTCAATACAAGAGAACTAGAAAAAACTGATTCATTGGAAACAACACGCAACTTGTGGTCTTAAAATTTGGTACGGTGAGGCAAATACCAAGTTGCTCCCTGATAAACTGGTAATTTACTTACCTTATTGAGTTAAATATGCAGTCATAAATATTTTATAAGCATTGTTTATAGATTCATTTTTATTAAACTTATTTTCTAACTGATAAAATACTGCTAGGGTAGACTCACATAACTGTTTCTGAATTTTAGAATAAAAGTCGGAGTAAGCCTCCAAAGAAAACCAAACAGTCTATCTGCCAGTAGCCTCTTTGGAATAACTGTCAATGAAGAACTTCTTACAGTCAAACTTATCTTTACTTTACTGTGGTCAAGGCACTTAAGGCTCCTCTATGAACTAAGATTTTTGAGCAAACTTGTTAAGTAAGGTATCTTCAACATTAACCATCACCAAGGTATCCTGATTATGTCCAGAAAAAAAGGGTTTTCAACCAGAAAGTATCCAACCAATTTTTGAGGATGACACAAGGAGATAAATGGCAAAAAGTTCAAGAATCTTCTGTCCAAAAATAATTGCACAAACTGAGGTGTCTAATAAGAAAAAATCTTAGTTCACTAGCTAGTGAGAAAAAATCTTAGGTACAATTAAGGCATTAAGAAAATATTTAAAACTTGATTTAAAACGAGGACTTAATCAAAACATGACAGACCTGTTGGTTATCATGAAAATCACTGCACCAATAGATGACCAAGGTGGCTGACAAAGCAGCCACGTGGTTAAAAAAATCAAACGCAGTGTACAAAATGCCTGTCACACTCCCACCTCTAACAATTTGACTGGAACCTTGTTCAATATTAACTTGAAACTGGCTGACTATATTTTTTGATTTTCTCAGCCAGATACGAGAGTTAAATAGAAGTTAAGACGAAAGGCTAAACTTAAATGCATAACACCCACTTTCCACAAAAATTTATACATCTCATAAATAACAATAAAGGGACTCTCTCTGTTTGCTTGCAAAATTGTTAGTATAATATAAGCACTCGTATGTATGGTGATTAGATGTTAAATGTTGCAAGACACGTAAAAACAGTACAAAAGAAGACAGTGTAGTGAGACCTATTAGGATGGGCATGCAAAGTAAACTGACTAGCCACAGCAAAAACAAGCTGCAGGTAAAATGTAAGGACGAGGAGTGCGGCTATTTGCTAATTGTTATACAAGTATGCGTTTCTTATTAGTCTAAATATGCTGAGGTATGGCTTTTAATGCCATTATATAATAATAACTACTATGGTGCAGTTTGAAAGTGTTGTGCAGAGATAATAGTGTGTAAGAGAGAGAAAGAAAAGAAAATAGAGAAGGCGAGTTAGAAAAGCAGGTGAGGTGAGTACACATAGATAAGAAAACAGTGGCAGTGACTGCATCATTTTTTTTTTTAATGAAAGTTTCTAGCGACCACAATTTTCGACTGACAAGGATAAATTTTTTTTTTTTTTTTGTATTTCCACTATAAGATAGTTTGAAAAACATAACTACGAAGTAATTTTTTTATGTCGTTCTACAATTTACTACACTGAACCTTCAATGCCAAAATTATTCATTTAAGTCAGTTAGAACGTAACTATCAATAATGAAGTAAATTTTCTGTAATAAAATCATGTAGAAATGAAATCTAGCTCCGTGGTTATTTAATTTTATAATAAATAAGTTTTAGATAGAGAATTTAACGTGACTGGCTATAATCTGATTAAATGTCTAAATTTAGACGGTAATCCTTACTGTGGGCTACTTGGAGTCACTGATAACGAATTGATGATCTAAATTGTCAAATTTAAAATGATACATAATATGTAAATAAGCTTATACTACAAACTTCATTTAAGGAGTAAATTAGTAGCTATATAATAGCAAAAAGTAAAAAAAGCACCAAACATTTCTATTTAAAAAAAACATTATTACTACTGTTTCTCGATCAGCTTAGCAGCTTCTCTAATTACTTTATGTTTATTGTTTTTAAGTTTATTATAAATACTAAGAACATAGTGCAAGGGGGCACTTCTATTACCTAGAATTTATAATACACGCTTTACATTTATATTTATATTCTTCTTACAGACTTACAGATATCTAAGAAATTATAAAAGCTGAAAAACATTAATAAATCACATAAGAACCAACTTGTGAACACACAAGTGATCACGATGGAGCTGAGGAAATAGACAAAGTGTTAAGGAAATGTAGTAATATTGGGGTAATGACAAGCGTTGATCTAACAACAAGCTTTTGGCTGATCCCGTTGCACAAAGAATCACGGAAATACATGGCATTTTCACATAAAAAACAAACGTACCATTTCAAGGTTGTGCCTTTCAGTTTAAAAATAAGTAGCGCCACTTTAACTAGAGCATCTGATTCTTTACTCAATGGTATCCAAGATTTTATAATAGATTTTGTAGATGATTATTTATGTGTGTTTAAAACATTTCCTGAACACTTGAACCACCTAAGGATCCTTTTTTAAAGAATTTCAAACGAAAATATAACTATAAATTCTAAAAAAGTTGAATTTCGTCGAGAAGAAATTAAATTTGTAGGTCATATGCTATCCTTACATGGTATTAAACCCGACCTGGAGAACAGAGAAAAAAGTAAAAACTTTCCAATACCCAGAAACGCCAAACAAATCAAAGGATTTCAAAGATTAGTAACCTTTTGTGCTAAATTCTCACATCGTGTTTGGGGACAAATGGAACCATTACTGGAATTAATCCGCAAGGAAAAAACTTGGAACTGGAGAAACAAACATTGACAGGCCTTTAACCGGGTAAAGGAATTGTTCCACGATGATTTATTCTTAAATCACCCCGATTTAAACATACCCTTTGTATTATATACCAATGCAAGCAATATTGCACTTGGAGCTATCCTATGCCAAAAAGATCAAGATGAAAACGAAAGGGTAGTATGCATGGCCAGTTGTACGATAGAAGGGGCGGAGAAAAATTACTTTACTACAGAACTTGAATTATTAGCTATCGTTTGGGCATTACACAAATTCCGTTCCTTTATTTTGGGTACCAAGGTTTATATTAAATGTGACCATCGTGCGTTATCATATTTCATGTCATGCAAATTTTTAAGTGCCCGATTAAAGCGATGGATGCTTTTAATTCAGGATTATAATTTTAAAATAACATATATCAAGGGAAGCGAAAAGGCTGATTCATTAAGTCGATACGCATATGAAAAAGACCAAAACAGGGTTGAGGAATTCAATACATTTAAAATATTAACTAGAAATACGGATAATAACATATCAAAACAACTTAAGGACATATCAAACTTACAATCAACGGATAAAAGAATACGCGCAATCAAAGAAACGATTAAGAATGGACATGAATATACCCGGTATAAACTGGAAGGAGAAATCATTTATCATTTATGTAATCATAGAAAGAAAATTCACCTACCAACATGCCTCGCCAAAAAAATTATTATTGAAGTGCACGAGTTATATGCACATATTGGAGCCAATCAATGTGTAGCAATGCTCAAAGACGATTTTGTATATCCAAAATTTAAAAAATTTGCAGCACAAACGCTTGGTACTTGCAATACGTGTCAAAGAACAAAAGTATATACTATAGGATCACACTTTAAAATACGACCTATTATACGCATTGGACCCAAAGATTTAATTTTGATTGATTTTTATGGACCATTGCCCATTTCAGGGGAAGGGGTGCGCCACATTTTGGCCGTAATCGATGTTTTTACGAAGTTTGTGGTATTGTATCCGATTAGGCGAGCTGACACGATAACAACAATTAAAAAGTTATTAAATCACTACTTCCCAACATATAGTAAACCTAATCGTATACAATCAGATCACGGAACTCAATGCACAGCAAATAAGTGTCAGAAAACACTCGAAGAAGCCAGGATTAAAATTTGTTTTTCCTCTGTACGACACCCACAAAGTAATACAATTGAAAGGATGAATAGGGAGCTGGGACGATTCTTTCGAGTGTTAGTCAAAGATAAACATAAAAATTGGGGAAACTGGGTAGATTTTATCAAAAATTGTATAAATAAAAGGGTGAATAGGGAGCTGGGACGATTCTTTCGAGTATTAGTCAAAGATAAACATAAAAATTGGGGAAACTGGGTAGATTTTATCAAAAATTGTATAAATAAAAGCCACCATGACACAACAGAATATACCCCTATAGAATTACAACTAGACACCTTGCCCATACGATTTTGCCATAAGCATATCAAGGCCCCTGATAAAACACCAATACCCTACATTGATAAGGTTAACTTAGCAGCTAATAGGATTGAAAGAAAATAAAGGAAGAGGGCAGATAAACATAACATACTAAAGAAACACAGAGACTATAAGTTGGGAAGTCTAGTCCTAATAAAAACAAACCCAGTATCGTTCTTAGAAAGTGGAATTACTGCTCAATTTTTAGAACTATATAAAGGCCCGTATACCATCACAAAAATTATAAATTACTCCACCTTTATTTTAATTAACGACCAAAATAAAATCAGGGGAATGTTTCATGGTATTGAATTGCGTCCTTATCTTACACAGAATGAGGACAAAGAGACAACAAGAACGGCTCAACCGCAAAATAAAGCAGACTAAACAACGCCTAGAGACGTGATTACGGGAATGGAACCAATCACAAATGGACCCTGGTCCATTACAAGGCCCGGTTAACTCTTCACAGTCGCCTACTAAAAATCTGCCGCGAGAAATGAGTACTGAGACTCACGATGATTATGTCGACATCGAAAATGACATCGCGATTGAGGACCTCGAGCGCCTCACAATTTAATAAAAACAGCATGAGGTAAGAGAAAATGTGTTGTCAGTGTCGTAAGTAGTTTGAGACAAATATCAACCTTAAAAAATATAAGTACATAATTAAGAAACTCTTAATAGATGGGAAAAAATGCAGAAAGGAGGATCAAAAAAAAAAAAGAAAAAACTGAAAGAAAGAGAAAAACAACTCCAAGCACTATACCATGGGTCACGTGACCAACATGGACAGGTTGCAATGGCACGAATGGTAAAGGAAAAGGAGTAACATCGAGAAATGATAAAGATTTAGCAGAAACAAGTGGAGCAATGGGTCATGGGGCTCCCGCAACTAACAGATACCCAGGCTCTAATCGTAGCACCCTCTTAATCTATCCTCCCTACGATTTTTCTTTCCCCACTCCTAACCCAAACCCCACCACTCCTCACGACTCATCTTTTTTGTAAAAACCCCCACATCAACACGCATCAAAGAAAATTTTACAGCAAAATTTACCCCACCAACCATAACCCCAAATAATAAAAAAATAACGAAACGCCCTCAACACACTTTTCGGTCCCCCACCAAAAAAACAAAAATAACCTGCTCCTGACTCTTTGACTGCGCTCCTGTTAAAATTAAACCACCCATCATCCGACTCACACAACTGAAAATAAAATCAATCATTGTTATCCCACCCCATCTTAATTCAGTCAGCAAAACGTAAAAACAACACAAGAAAACCCAATAAACACACCACCCGAATCAAATTGACATCTACAACCATACCCATCATTACACCTACAAAAACCGTCACACATCTACATCCCTTAATTAAGCCTTGACCAAGTCGCCTCCGTAAAAAGTTTAAGCCAGTACAAAACATCAAGAAGTTCTTAAAACAAAAAACCAATGTAAATAACAATGAATAAAGCTTTTTACTTCAAACCTAATTTGTTGAAAGAAAAAGATTTTTTTATTTTTACAAATTAGAGGGGGCAGATGCAAGAGGGCACTTCTATCACCTAGAATTTATAATACACGCATTACATTTATGTTTATATTCTTCTATTTATTANTTGTTGGTCTGAGTTTCATTGTTTATCGATTATCTAGTAAAGCTCAACAAAGTAACACTTTGTCTTTTGAAGAGTTAAACTAATTAAATCTATTAGATCTTGCAGATTCCGCAACATGAAATTATTATTTAAACATGTTTAAGTACAAAACTTTATATTACAACAACTTGACTTCGTCGAAAGTTACAATCGAAAAATCGTAATACTAAAAATGGCTGCTTAAATAAAATTGGTTCAAATGCTTACAAAAAAAACAATGTTTTTATTTGTGCTCAAAAAGCCTCGAGCAGAAGTAATTGTATCTCTAACGAACAATAATTGCGAGCAGGCGTCTCAAGCTAAGCTGCTGCAGCACAAAAAAACTAATAAATGTACAACAGGAAAAATGTAAAAGTGATTTTTGGCACGTTATCTATACAAATTAAAGCACTTATAATATTACAGGGCTACTTATATGTGCGAAGAATTTATATCTACTGCTTATTCTCAATATTCTTGGCTCTTTTTTATAATAACCGTCATTTTTTTTTTTAATATACGAGTCTTGTTTGGGCCACTTGCACAATCTTTAGACTCCTGAGTTATCATAAATTTTACCTACTTTGGGAACCTATTAGTAAGGGGCCTATAAATGTATTTTAAAAATGCTAAGAAATGCAGAATTATTAGCAACGCTAAAAAAGTTTATTGAAAAAGTTGTGAGGTTTTGTCTTTATTGTCTAGTTTAGAATAAAGTTTTTTTGCGGCAAGAAACTCAAATCATAAATTTTCTTACTTCCGAAAAATTTTTCAATATTAAGACATAATTTGTGCAAGGGGGCACTTCTATCACCTATCACTCACTATCTAGAATTTATAATATACGCTTTACATTTATGTTTATATTCTTCTATTTATTATATTTTCTTGTAATAAAAAATCCGTCTAATAGACAATTCAATAGCACACATTTTTTGAATACATACATATAATTCATTTTGTAAAAAATTCCTATTTGGAAATTCAAATTTGAACGCCACGCGCAGGGAATATGCTTCTAGTACGTTAAAAAAACGCTAGAGTGCGTTTACCCAAAGTAGGAAAAACCTGCTACTCAAAAGGAAATAACGTTACCATAAAAGGCACCAGTGCGCAATGAAAAGCAAGTCCTCTTCCAGCGAGCCTGGGACGCAGTAAATCCGTTGCTCACCCAGACCCCGAACTTTCCCGTGCACCGGTACATTACCGCGACGAGCACAAAGAGAGAGAAAGAGATGAAGTACGAAGGCCGATAGCTGAAAAGTAAGTTGTACACCACCAAAAGGTCACACTTCCACTAACCGTTATCTACTTGGACTTTCGGTGCTCGACCGCTTTAAGCGTAGAGACGAAGCACCCCCAATTAGTTATGGTACGAGGGTTAGCGACCACGTTCTTAGGCGAAGTTCCTGGGTCGACAACTTGAGCAGTGTTCAAGACACCCAAAGGCCCTGAGAATGACCTAACCTTACGTGACTTGGTAGGATAGGTAGTTACCTAACATTAACCTTCCGTGGTTGTAATAAAAATTCGTGCTAGTCTAACCTAACGTGTTTAAGTGGAGACATTAAGAAGGGAAAATTCAAATTGTCATTTATGTAAAATTTTCTATTAAACAACGGGGTCTAAATTTTAAGTAAATTCTAAACTATCGAGTATATTATATATTTCCTTTTTTTATTATTAACGTAAATAATCGCGATTACTCAAATATAATTAATACATGTAGAAATTGAAGATACTATTTCCTTAGGATCATATGATTGAATATTATACTCATTTAAGCAAACCTTCCCCTCCACGTAAGATTGCGAGTTCATTTTATAGTTTGAGATAAAAACTAGAAAAATAGCTGTTAAAATTTGAAATCGTTTATTTAAACTAAGAATATTATCTGTACCTTAAGAAGGGGCAGAAATGAATTAAAAAAGATATTAGATTAGAAAGATATTGAATAAGTTAAAGAAGATATTAAATCATAGAATTATGTTAATTAAGGGAATATTCAGAAGAATTTAATAAAGGAATAATCAATAAACAATTGCTGTATAAGGTGTAGGAATAAATTGATTATTCAATAGATACATTTTAAAACTTGATGATAATTATTTTTAAATATTGTATATAATTGGCAATCTGAGCAATTTCACTCTTTTACAAAGGACAACGAACCCGCCCTCCGACATATAAACATGATCATTGTTTGTGTGTTGGTTCCTAATCTTAGAGTTTCCTCGGTACAGATAATATTTTAAGCTGATTGTTACCACCACCAATTACCCGAGGTTATACTCAAAGAAAGGGAAGCCGTAATAGAGAACTTATTACATTAGGGATTTATTGAGCTTAACCGGGTTTGCCCCTTCTCTTCAGTATTTTCTTGTAGTTAGCTTACTTAAAAACATTAGTAGGTATAAACTTATGATGTCTAATGACTCAAGTGCTACACATGATTATATAATGAACCAATAATGAAATGTACTACTAGATGTAATGTTTCACATATCAGTTTGCAGTATTATTTGTATACTCGTGGAATTTGTAAATCCCTACTGATATGTCAGAAATGCTGGACTACAATATCAAAAGAGAACTTTTAAGTTATAAACTCAAATATATTTGCAATATAACCATGGAAATGCTTAATATAATTTACTTATCTTAGTTTTTTCGTACATATTCATGTAATGTTTACCATTCCTGAGAATACAAATGTTTAATTTAATATATAAAGGTATCAAGTCATTGAGAAAGTATTTATAAGTATTTACATATTGTCAAGTTCTTATCTGCAAGAGGTGAAAAGTATTTTTTTGTCAAATGCTTTTGTGTTATGACAGGACTTGTTCAGAGTATGCTTCAAACCGTTTAATTCTTATATCGTTCGTGAGTCTTCTAGAATTCATCTTATGAACATGATTTTTTTCTTTTTTATTAGATAAAACTGTTCATTTAAATTGTACGAATAAATTGAGTGACAATATTCTTTGATTAAAACAATAAGAAGTAATTTATTCGTCAAAACACAATTCACTTGGGTCACTCTAATAAAGTTTAGTATTAGATATGTGAGTAACAACTACTTTGTTATAATTAACTGTTCCACATTAGAAGTAATTGTTACTATTGCTTTAAAGTTACCTAATGCTTTGTACAGTATTTCTTAGAGGTCCCTTAAACAACACGAATAAGTCTGTGGCTACAAAGACGACATTGCAAATTATGCTTTCTCTGCTATCACGGAAACCACTTTCAGCAGGTGTTCGCCACTGTACTTTACCTCTTAGCGTAATCTAAGACTATTAACCTTCTAGACTATTAAGCCTCAGCCGACACGATATGCCTTAGGTGTATGAGACACTCGTGGGACACAGAAGTTAAGAGTTGACTAAGACCTTAGAGGACACGTTACAGGCATAAAAAAGAGGTTTTTCCTTTTAAGGGTGTGTTTTTATAACGTTAGGGTGGGTAAAAAAGCCCTTTAGATGAATTAGGTTAACCAATGAGCGACATTCTTGCAAACTGTGTTGACACCAAACAGTAGGCTTGCACAGTAATGTTTCATGCTATGAGCTTATGTAAAAAAAGAAAAAACAAATCAACAGTACCAACTAAACTTTTAGACAGTTGTGATTGAGATTCTTGGATCAGTGATATTGCAAGCTTGCATTATTAATATCAATAAACAAAATGCCAAATACAATTTGAATTATGATTTATAAGTTAACAAATTTTGCACTTAATTGTTTTGAAAATCTTACAATAAATTCTTAATAAAATGAAAAAATTTGTTAATTTCAATTACAAAATAGGTATACATTATTAAAAATACACTATTAGTGTAAAAGCAAACTATTATACATAAATACATTAACAACAACAACCATAAATACATACAACGAAACTGATCGCATTATATGTTAGCATAACACAAAAGATGCAATTTGAAGCTAATAAACGCATACATATAAATAACGTTTAAGCTTTACTTATCATATGAGCTTGTGTCTTTACACATTACATCTCATATAGTTTAACGAATAAGTTGCATGTATGCTAATAGTATGATTCGTCTGTATCAACACAGCATGAAATACTATCTTTTGAAATTAAATTTTAATTATTTAAATTACTGTTTACAAGTGTTATGCAGTAGCTGTAATAAAATGGTAATAAAATCAATTGCTCATTATTAGGATTTTCAATAAAAAAGACGGTTTATATGATTAAACGACGTAAGATAGCATTTTTATGTTTATAATAATAATTTAAGAAAGTCTATAGTTTGCTTATCCTAGAAAATGTCTACCCTTTGTTTGATTTTTTGGTTATGGAAATTTTTTAACAGCTTTTGATTTCTTGGAATCTGGTTTGACTCCGTAGCTTTCTATTTTATGTCCTGAATAAATTACTTTAGGCGTTGACAATTTACATTTGTCAAGTTGCAATTTAAACTTCTATTTTAAAAATTTTTTTAATAAGTGAGTAATTGTTGTTACATGATCTTTTAACGTTTTAAAACATTCAATTATGTCATCAAGAAATATAAATAACTTAATGCCTTGCAGTCCTGATGAAATAACGTTCATTAGTCGTGGGAATGTTACAGGTGCATTGCATAGTCCAAATGGAATTTCTACATATTTATAATGACCGTTAGGTGTGCTAAAAGCAGTTTTATGTCTATCTGCAGTGTCAACTTCTATTCGATGGAATTCACTGGTTTCATTAAAAATGAAAAAACAATTTGAGCCTTTGATTTGCTCTAATATTTCAGTAATGGTTGGTTGTGGATAAGCATTAGGAATGGTTTTTTTTGTTTAGTTTACGGTAATCTATTACTAATCTATATTTTTTTGTTCCACCAGATCCTTGTTTCTTTGGTACTATCCAAAGAAGACTTCTGTAAAGGCTGTTTAATCTTATGATCGTATTGTCTGCTTATAATTTTTTTATTTAAGTTTCAATTTTTTGGTGTAACGAAAGGGTGTAGCAGTATTAATTAACATATGCAGGATGGTCGGATGTCGTAGGTATTTGATGTGTCATAATAAAAGTACGAGGAGCCCGGTAGCCTGGAATGTAAAATAAATAAGAGTAATTTTCTACAATTTCTCTTATTTCTGATAGGCTAGTTTTTGAGAAATGAGGTCTTTCTAGCTCATCCATTATAAATTCAATGCGATCTTTTATGTCATGTAAATCGTTTTCTTCAAAGTCAGTGTCGAAGAAGTCTTCAGATTCCATAAAATTAAAAGGCTGAAGTTCTTGCGCAGGTATTTTTATTTTTGTTGGTTTATCTTTTGTGTTTATAGTTATTGTAGAACAGTGACCTTCTTTGCAATGTACTACCACCTCGCTTATGTACACTTTAAGAACGGTAGTAATTCTATGGAGACAAGCATATTCAGTGATCTCAATTCTAGTTGGTTATTTAATAGTAACTTTCGTTCTGACTGGTAAATAATAACTTCTGTTTTTATTTACTTTGAATGCTTGAGAATTATAGTCAAAATTATCAAGTAAATGTGGGTATTTTATCTTCATCGTGAAATGGAAGAATGAATTTTGTGAAAGGTAATTCGAAATTTTGTTTCATTCTCAGTCTTAAAGGTTTTTCTTGTTTTTAATTGATTTTATGGAGTTGATTTTACTATCTCGATAAAGAAATGGTATAGGCTAAATTGATCTACTTCCTTTTATCAAAGTACTTAATCCATAACTGATTTTAGTGTTTCCTTGCGTAAAGAACGAATACATACATTATTTATTGGCAATTCTGGACTCATAACATGAAATCCATGATTTGGATCGAATAAATTTACCGTAACGGCACCTAGAGTGTTTATTTACTGTCCTTTTTATTGAATTGTATTATCGCAATTCATTTCTATGCCGTTACTTAATACGTTATAAGTTATGATATTTACTTCTGTGCCTAAATCTAATATAAAACTTACCAAATTTTTCCAAAATGTTTCGCAACGTAACTGAACTGCTGGTGAAGTTTCTATTGTTCTTGCTGGAAAGGCTCTGTAGATTTCATTGCCATTATTGATTTTGGACGCATCATCAGATTTAAACTTGCAGTCGCGTCCAACCAGCAAGTCTCGTTGTTATTTTTTTGAAGAGTTAGGGCGAGAGTCTCAGTATCGTTTTTTATTATGATTTTTATATTGTTTTTGGTTATAGTATTGAAACAGAGCTTGTTAATGGTAAGTTTAGCCTTAATGACGAGGATAGGAATGATTCATTTGCGGGTAGTAAGGTGGATGAAAAAGTGGTTGTTAAAAATATGGAAATTCTATGAGATTTGCAAAGTAATAATAGGGATAAGGTTAACTAATTCAGGGTAGTAGTGGTCTACGGCTATGTGGCAAAGTACTTGAGCAAAGTTGAGGTGCGGAGCTAAGTACAATTTTTTGACCATATTCGTTGAACTTTGGTTAAGTCATCATGACATGATTTTTATCGTAGGTATGTGGAAAAGAATTTCTATTGAGACTCAATGGTTCATTAAAACTGACGTTTTTTTAGTGGTCAAACTGAGTAAAGACAGGAACAGGAATTCTGGTAACGCTCAGTATCGAAGATTCAGAAATCACAGAAGTAGAGGTCGTGGGTACGGCCTTATAAGCTTACTTGGCCTTATTGTATACTTCTGGGCAAGTGTGTTCAGTGAATCAGGCAGCCTTAAGAGCTTTGTAAATATTTAAGGGTTTTGAAGATACTATACTAAATAATTACGAGTCAGGTAAATAGTTAATAAATGTACTTAGTGTTAAAATTGTTGTGGTGTTAATTCTTCAAGTTTTTGGTTTTGTGTCGTCTTGCGTTTTTTATTATTAAATTTAATCATAAGGGCCAATAAAGTTGTTTCTATGAAAGAAACTGTTCCATAACAAAAATTCTGATTTGTTGCGTTTTGTTTTATTGTTGTATTCAAAAGTTGTGCCATATATTCATAATACGATTTGATTGGCGAAAATTTTTATTTTAGATGTTTTCTAAGCGGATCAATTAATGCAATAGTAAAACCTATTAAATACTTTCAAGCTTCGCCTTTAAGTCTTTAAATAACTCTGCAAAGGTACATTGGTTCTTTAGCAGCTGTTATCAGAGTTCGTATATTTTTTAAGTCTTGTAAAAAGTCCTTTGAAGAAGTTAAGTAGCCGTCATAAAAGAGTATGTGTTAAGATGATAGACTTATGCACAATAATAAATTAGTTGCATTTAATCCTCGTAGAACATTTAAAAACTGTTGTATTATAAAGTTGTCCACTGAAGAGTTTTCTTAACTATTTTAAGGCATTTTTATTTACTCAAACATTTTTTTTATTCAACTATTTTTTTATTTATAACTTATTCCAATAAATTTTCTTATTTTTTTTTTTAACAAACTATAATCTAAAGAGTACATAAGAGATAGCAATTTGTTATGTCCAGACTTGCTTTGAGTATGGTCCTAACCGACTTATTTTAGTGCCATTTGTAGGTCTCTTAGGGTTTAGATGAAAAGCTTTATTTGGTTCCAATATAAGATGTCCAATGACAGTTGGTTACTAATTGAAATAATGTCAAATGGTGGTACTGTCAATTTTTGTATTTATTTAAAACAAGACGACGCTTCGGCCGTTTAGACAATGTCCCAGCCCTCATCAGGTACAAAAATCTATGAAATTCTTTACAATACAAATTTTGATAAACACAATAAACGCAAATTAAGTGAAGTATATAATATACCTCTAATTCATACAAAGGGGATTTAGAATCGTAATGTAGTCAGAGTTTTAAAAATTTGTTGCTTTTATACCCTGCACATATACAAATGATACAATATACGCACACAATACAATTAAATAAGATTCGCAAGCAGTTCCTTGTGACACATACGTAAACAGATTCCATTTTCCTAATACTATGAATAAAAGAGGCCCTCAAATCATGTACATCAAGTTAGCCTCATTTTTTAATTGACTTAACGAGAGACTTGTAACAATTTTTAAATCATTCTGTGTCTTGTTAACTATTAATAGTATTATTGAAATAACGTATATTTAATATNTGTCTCAACAGTGAATTGTTATTCCGGACGATAGCTATTTAAAATTTTTTTAGTATAGTTTATATAATTAGAAGGCACACATTCAACCTCTAACTATATTACGATTTTACATTGCCTTTGTAAGAGTCAGAGGTATACTATTCATTTTACTTAATTTGGGTTTATTGTATTTATCAAAATTTGTATTGTAAAGAATTTTTTATTACTCATAGATTTTTGTAGCTGATGAGGGCCGGGACATTGTTCAAACGGCCGAAACGTTGTTTTGTTTTTTATTAAATACTAAATTTGACAGTACCACCATTAGACGTTATTTTATTTATTAACCAACTGTTATTGGACGTCTTATATTATTACTTGTGGACGCTGGTAGAAGCTGTACGTCCTTTATATTCACATCGGCATCTTCACTGTCCTGCTATGGAGAACACCAGATTACAACAACTATTAATCTTTAATTATCGTCCTGAAATAGAATTTCTGCTAATTAAATGAAAATGTTTACTTATGTATAAATGATTCCTATTTTATTTTGTATTGGATAAAGGGAGAGAAAATTCCAGTATCGGCCTAAATGTGTGGGTTCTTAGTACCAATAAAATAGTACTGTGTTAGTTTATTGAATAATAATTTTTAAATCTAAGGCACTAATGCTGTTGTTAATGCATGTCTTAACATCGAATTGTAATTTCAGACAGTAGCTTATAAAGATGTTTTTAATATAGTTAATGTATTAAGTAGGCACCCATATAAGAATATGGTCCACATACTGCAAATACAATGAAGTATCAGATCATAACTTCTCTAAGCACGAAATTTTAATGAAACGCATTACAAGATCACACAGTACCAGACTACAGGGACTGTGCATTGGAGAGCCAAGAATTTGTTTATAAAACTTTGTTGTTGAAATGGAAAAAAGTTAAATTCAAAATCAAAGATACACCTGTGCAAAATTCGTAGAGAGAATTATTGATCTTACCATTCAAGAATTTTAAAATTGTCTTATAGCATTCATGATGAAGGCTTTATTTGTATGAGTAAATAAACTAACATCATCTAGACTAATAAAAGTGTTACCAGGTGAAATAATAAAATCTTTTAATTTATTTTATGACTCATAACTATTTTCTTCAAGTGATTTTGCTAGCAAAATATTCCTAATCAAAAAATTAGAAAGAAATTTTAAAATTATATATGTATGTGAATTCAGTGTCAATGCAATAAAATGAATACGAAAGCCTTTTTTGTGTTTTTTTTTAGTCCGTATCATTAAGGTCAGTTTTCTTCATGGATATTTTTATCAAACTTTTTTTTTCTGTCAATGATTTTTAATTTTCTTTTACTTTACTTATGCCTTTACTGTTGAAAAAATCAGGGCACTAAACCGGGCCAGGGTCACGGACACTTGTACTTGGAAGTGTATCGTATACACCTTTGCCTTCGAAGTCTTTATGTAAGAAAAGGGCATTGAACTTTTGTTCTAACTTATAGCAATATTCCCGACAAATGCTATTTCATTTCAATTCGTTAGAATTAATAAATAAATTTTGTCATATGAGATCCACAGCCATAACTTAATATTTTTTCTTTAGTTAATTTAGTTTAATTTTTTTTTCAATTGGTTTTTGTGTATGAGTCCAAAATTTCATTATCTAAAATAAATTTATGTAATTTAGAAATAGCTAATGTATGTTTTATGTTTGATTGGAAACTGAAAAAGGTATCATAATTGAGTTTATTGTATATTGTGTGCTATGTCTTGGAAAAACGTTATAAATCATACATTTAGTTGAAAATTTTCGCTTGAATTTACAGCTTTTCAATTCTTTCTGAACACAACTAAGCTTATGATAACTAAACCTTACATTCTTACCAAACCATGCACGTACGAAGTCTAGCACCCTTGAAAGCGAATCAAACTTCCTACTGGTAAGGATAGTTAGTAGTTGTTATAATCTGGTGTTCTCCATATTAGCACAGTGTAGGTAGCGATGTAAATATAAAGGACGTACAGCTTCAACCAACGTTTACAAATACTAAAATAAGACGTTAAATAACAGTTAGTTTATATTTAAAAAATCGTGAAATAGTGGTACTGTCAAATCTATGAGTAATAGAAACCTCTGTACTATACAAATTTTAATAAATGCAAGAAACGCAAATTAGGTAAAGCGTATAATATACCTCTGACCCTTACGAAGTGGATATAAAATCAAAATGAAGTCAGAGCTTCAAGTTTTGTTGCTTTTATACCCTGCACAAATGCAAATGACACAATATACGCACACAATACAATTAAATAAGATTCGCAAGCAGTTCCTTCTGATACATGCGTAAGCAGATCATGTTTTACTAATACCATAAATAAAAGGGGCCCTCAAATTATGTACATCAAGTTAGCCTCCTTTTTCAATTAACTTACAGAAAGACTTGTAGCAAATTATAAATTTTTCTGTATCTTGTTGTCTATTAATATTATTATTGAAATATTGTTTTATTTACATTTCAAAACATGGGCACTTTTTATAATTTTGTTCTGTGTCTAGAAAATTTATTTAATCAAAACTAAAGTTGTGTGTAAATTTAATGCTATGTTGTGATAGTATAGATGTATCTTTTTTTTTCTCTTTGTCCTTATTGTGTTCTGCTATTTTTAATTTGAAAGCTCCCGATGTTTAAATGACATAACAGCAGTTGCAATTCGCACATAAACTTACATTTTGCTTTCTATTAATATTATTATTAAAATAATATTTATCTAACATTTTGAAAGACAGGTACTTTTTATAATTTTGTACTGTGTCAAAAATTTTTATTTTATCAAGATTAGAGTTAAGTGTAAATTTAATGCTATATTGTGATAGTACAGATGTATCTTTTTTTTTCTCTATGTCTCTTTTGTAGTCTGCTGTTCTTAATTTTAAAGCTCTTGATATTTGACTGACATAACAGCAGTTGCAATTTACACACGATATGTAGTGAACGACATTTTTTTTTCTTGAGTCGTTCGGTTACATCTTTTCCAAGTAAAAAGATCGAGTATAGTTCATTGTTCCAACTGTATACTAGACAAATGTTAAGCTTTTTACAAAAATATTTAATAGGACCGTACAAGTGGCAAATATACGGTGATGATAAGATTAACTCTTAATTATTATTGTTTCTATTGCAACTGTCAATTGTGTTCGTGTTTTTTAAGGTATTCAATCTTTTGTTTAGAAATTTAATAATAAATTTCAGAAGATAGCTGTTAGCTAGTAAAAATTTTTGGATTAATTTTTAGTTATCGTTGTGAAATTGAGTGTCTGCCGATTAAATGAATAAGATTACTAATGTAAAAATGACACCTATTTTTTGTTGTATTGGATGGTGCGAGAGAATATTTAAGTATTGGCCTGAATAAGTGGGTTTTTAGTACCAATTAGTTAGCACTGTGTTATTTTGTTAAATAATAATTTTCAAATCTGACAAACTAATGCTGCTGTTGTTGCTTGTCTCAACAGTGAATTGTTATTCCGGACGATAGCTATTTAAAATTTTTTTAGTATAGTTTATATAATTAGAAGGCACACATTCAACCTCTAACTATATTACGATTTTACATTGCCTTTGTAAGAGTCAGAGGTATACTATTCATTTTACTTAATTTGGGTTTATTGTATTTATCAAAATTTGTATTGTAAAGAATTTTTTATTACTCATAGATTTTTGTAGCTGATGAGGGCCGGGACATTGTTCAAACGGCCGAAACGTTGTTTTGTTTTTTATTAAATACTAAATTTGACAGTACCACCATTAGACGTTATTTTATTTATTAACCAACTGTTATTGGACGTCTTATATTATTACTTGTGGACGCTGGTAGAAGCTGTACGTCCTTTATATTCACATCGGCATCTTCACTGTCCTGCTATGGAGAACACCAGATTACAACAACTACTAACCAGCCTTACCAGTAGGAAGTTTGAATTGCTTTCAAGGATGCTTGACTTAATACGTGCATGCTTTGGTAAAAAAGTAGGTTTTAGTTTATATAAGCTTAGGTGTGCTCAGAAAGAATCGAAAAGCAGTGAATTAAAGCGAAAATTCTTAACTTAATGTTGGACTTATGACGTTTTTTCAAGATATATCACACAATGTTACAATAAACTGAATTATGATAACTTTTTGAAATTCTGATCGAGCATAAGACATAGTCTCGCTCTTTATAAATTACGTAAATTAATTCTTAATAATAAAATTTTGGACTCGCACACAAAAACTTATTGAAAAAAAATTAAGTTCAATTAATTAAAAAAAAAAATTAATTTATAGTGGCGAATCTTATATGATACATTTATGTATCGATTTTTACAAATTAAAATTAAATAGCATTTTCCGCGAATATCGTAAAAAAATAGAAAAAAAGTTTGATGCCCTTTTCTCTCATAAAGAATCCAAGCGAAAAGGTGTATATGATACACTTCCAACTATAAATTTCAGTGACCCTAGCCTCGTTCGATGCCCTGCATTTGTCAACAATAAAAGCATAAGTGAAATAAAAGAAAACTGGCTATGTAACCTTTCTAACACACTGCTGCCAGATTGTGTCTCAAGCATATGAGAGTTAAGCGATAAATTTATTTTTATTTCAATTGCTAATAAATGCAGTTTTTTTAACTTTTTAAAAATGTTAAACATTCAATAAAATATTTGGGAGTACTTGAGACTGTCAAAAAGGAACTACTTAACATTTTTGGTATTAATAGACATAATGTATTCACTCGTCTTTCTTTCAATGATAGAATTCTCCAAGTCAATTTAAAACGAACACTAGTTTCTCTGAGAAATAATTAACACATTTTAGTAACTTGAGCAGACAAATGTAGTATTACTGTTGTAATTGACGAAGAAGCTTACATTTATAAAGAAGAAGAATTATTAAATGATAATAAATATTATTTACAGCTTCAAAATAATCCTCTAAAGCAATTACTTGGAAATACAAAAAATTTTGTAAGTGGGTGAGATAAATCCGGTATTTTTAATAAGCTAAATAGGTTTGATAGAGATATTTATAAAAGAAGCTTATCTTAATGCTACGGACTAATAGAAATACACAAAAAAGACTACCCTATCTGTATCATTGTATCGAGACTAAATTCACCTTCTAATATTCTTTCAAAATTTCTTTGTAATTTTTTGATTAAGAATATTCCGCTGGCGAAATCACTTGTAAAAAAAGTAATAAGCTAAAAAATAAACTAAAATATACTATCACTTCACCTGGTTACGCTTTTATTAGTCTCGATGTTGAAAGTTCATTTACGATTAGTAGTTAAACCTTAATTATAAATGCAATAAGACATTTTGTGAATTCTTGAATGAAAAAATAAGTGTTTCTTTCAATGAATATTACAGAAGTGTATCTTTAGTTTTGAATTTAACTTTTTTCCATTTTAACAGAAAATTTTATAAACAAGTTTTTGGATCTCTAACGGGCAGTCCCTGTAGTCCAGTACTGTGTGATCTTGTAGTGCGCTTGCTTAAAATTTTATGCTTAGAAGAGTTATGTTTTTATGTTCCACTGTATGTGTTATATGTGGATAATATTCTCATATGCATGCCTACTAATTAAATTAACAATACTAAAAACATTTTTAATAGCTATTGTCCGGAATAACAATGAACTGTTGAGACATGCAACCACAGCATTAGTTTCCTAGATTTAAAAATTATTCTTAATTAAAATAACAGAGTGCTAACTAATTGGTACTAAAAACCCACACATTCAGGCCAATACTTGAATTTTCTCTCGCACCATCCAATACAACATAAAATAGGTATCATTTATACATTAGTAGACTTTTTTAT
The DNA here is from genome assembly GCF_000648655.2 of Copidosoma floridanum. Next base: position 3,264,124 of record NW_019384288.1, on the reverse strand, counting down.
AAAATAAGCGTACACTTAATTTCATAACGATTACTTAAAACAAATCAATAAATTTTTACTAGCTTACAACTATCCTTAAAAAGTTTATTGATAAATTTTGAAACGAAAGAATAAACACCTTAAAAAACATAAACATGATTGACACTAGCAATCGAACTAATAATAATTAAAAACCAATCTTATCGTTACCGTATATTTCCCACTTGCACGGTCCTATTAAATATTTTTGTAAGAAGCTTCACATTTGTCTTGTATACAGATTAAACAATGAACTATACTCGATATTTCTACTTGAAAATGATGTAACCGAGCCACTCAATAAAAATAATGTAGTTTACCACAGAACATGTGCGAATTGCACCTGCTGTTATGTCGGTCAAACATGGAGAGCTTTAAAATTAAAAACGGCAGAACATAAAAGAGACATAGAGAGAAAAAAAGTAACATATGTACTATCACAACATAGCATTGAACTTACAACGTTAAATTTACATTATTTAAATATTAATATTAATAGACAACAGGATACAGAGAAATAAAAAAATAATTTAAGTCTTCTGTTAATGTAATTAAAAAAGGAGGCTAACTTGATATACATGATTTAAGAGCCCCTTTCATTTATGGTAGTAGAAAAACATGATCTGCTTACGTATGTCTTACAAGGAACTGCTTGCGATTCTCATTTGGTTGTATTGTGTTCGTATATTGTTTGGTAATGTGCTGGGTATGAAAGCAATAAAAATTAAAACTTAGACTACATTACGATTTTACATTCCCTTCGTAAGGGTCAGAGGTATATTTAAAACTCTACTTAATTTTTATTCATTGTATTTATCAAAATTTGTATTCTAAAAAACTTTTCATTTCTTATAGATTTTTGTATCTGATGAGGGCCGGGACATTGTCCAAACGGCCGAAACGTCGTTTTGTTTTTCAATAAATACAAAATCTGACAGTGTCACCATCGGATGTTATTTCACTTATTCATCTCATTTCTCTAGTAGAAAAATTTGTTATTTTTATTACATGAACAAATATAATTATTGTCATATTTCATTAGAACAATTTAAAATAGATTTTATATTAAATTGAATTTACTCAGATTACTTTGACAAAGTTTGGTATTAATTAATTAACCGAATAACAACTTACATTTATCACTGTTTGTTTTTACTGCTGCTTCAGAGTTTTCTAGTGCTTTGTGCAGTCATTGTCAGTGGTTCTTTACACTACGTGAATAAGTTCGTGACCAGTAAGATGTTGCGATTTTTGCTTTCTCTGCTATTGCCGAAACCTTTTTTGGCGGGCCTCGTTTCTAGCACCTCGCTGTTTAGCGTAATCTGATACTATTTATGTTTTTGAAATGCACTCAAGTTTTCTTAGCCAACACGTTATGCATTCTAAATGTAAGCTACTAGCAAGTTTTGCTGTTCATAAATAAACTAAAACCTTAGTGGACAGGTGATGAACATTAAACGAGCGATTTTTTCTTTTGATAAGGCATTCTTATAGCGTCAGAGTGCGTAAAAGAGGCCTTTGGTTAAATTAGGTCAACCAATGAGTGATATTCTTGCAGATTTTGTTGACAGCAAAGCATTAGGCTTGCACAATGATGTTATATGTTATGAGTTCATGTATTAGGAAATAACAATCCAACAGTACCAATCCCATTTTTCTGACACACGCGATTGAGTGTTTTGGATCAGTGATGATAAAATCTCATGCCAGCTAGAAAAAAACGTTAAATACAAGTACAAGTGTGACAAATAAGTTAACAAATTTCTCAACGTACCCTTTTGGGGATCTTATAACTAATTTTGGGTACAATGAAACAATGTGTCAATTACGATCTATAAATTGGTATACACTCCAACAAATAGACTAGTAATACCTAGATAAGCTATTCATTTACCCACACAATATGATTTATGCACTTATACATGTAACGTACAACTTCAATACAAACGTGCACTCTTAAAACGAGGCTGGCTGTAACATATGTAAGCATAATATAAAATATTCACTTTAAATACAATACACACACACACACATGCACACTCACACACATATGTTACGTATGAGCTTCATTTGTCATATACGCTTGCTGTATATACACAATACGTCTTGTATAAATTTTACAGATAACTTACGTTTTCACTTAAAATATGATTTGTCCGTATCAACTCGCTATATAACACTGCCACTAATCTTTCCTTAATTAAAAAAGCGTTGTATTACTACAAAGTATAATTATTTTCTGTTACGTAGCTTCTGCTAACGCTTCAACACCTGGTGGAGGAAAAGGGTCTTGCAAAATATAAGTGTTTTGTTGTAAGATCGTTCTTGTTTTGACTAGAGTAGTAGTATTTTGCAGCAAGTGTGTAATCTTTTGTTGCATAGGAGAAGAAACTGCTGTTTTTGTTGGTTGAGAAGCGAGTAAGTATTTTCAGACGAGAGCATTATCTGGATTATTTCATTCTGGTGCTATCGGCTTTTTGGAAAATTTAATGTACCCTGTTTATGCCTTTGCTGTGTTATCTTTGACTTTATCATTTGCAATTAAGATGCTTGCTGTGGAATATCTTACACGGCTCATTCTTCTGTCTTCACTTCTTAGTAACTAAATTTCTTTTTGTTTGCAGCCAGTACATGTTTTCTAAAGGTTCTATAAGAATAAGGGTGTAGCCTAGATTTTCATGAATAGCTTTTCGTAAATCTTAAAATATAATTTAAACGAATACTCTACTTTTATTAATGACAAGGGTGTCTGCCCAGCATGCTACCGTAGTCTTTTTCCTCTTCTAATTCTCACTTCTCCACTAAAAAGGAATAAATCTGTTTTTTCTCTGCATTAGTCTTTTTCATTTTCTATTTCTGACAATGAAGTGGAGCCAAGTATCGTCTTGCATCATGCGTTACACACCAAGTGTTACCCTTATCTGCAAAATGTTGTGCAGCGTACCTTGTGTAATTTTTCGTAAAATACTCTTGACCTATTACGACCTCCCTTTCCTTAAGTGTAACCCCAACTAGTTGGCAGTAGTCCAGCAATGGCTAAGAATCTTATCGGTACCGGGAAAACTCTATCATAAGGAACCAACACACAATCAATATTAGTAATTATATGTTTAAGGGAAGGTTCGTTGCCCAATTTAAAAGAGTGAGATCGCTCGGGTTGCCAATTATCTGAATAAAAAACATCTTAAAGTAGTTTTGATTGAAATTAAAATGAAGTGTTGAATAATCTATAAATCCCTGAAATATATACAGCGATTATTTTTGATTATAGCTTTATTGACCTTTCCTTTCGTAATTCTTTCCTATTCTCAGTAAATGAATTTATACCTCTCCGGACAAAAATGAAAATCTTATACGCTAAAACTTACTTTTTGTTTTATATAATTCAATTTCTTTTTTACTCCGAAACTCAGCAATAGATAAGACAATAAAAGTTTTGAATCAATTGAATTGTATACAAAATAACAAAATCATTTGCAATTAAATTTTTAAATAAACTTCAAGTAATATTAGGACTCGCAATCACCTATTCTTTTTTTAAATTTATTTACTTTTATTTGAATGAGAAAATTATGTTCCTTAATCACTGGGTTTTTTAATCATGTTTATTTTAATAATTAGCGCAATTTTTAATTCAACAACTAAAAAAACTCTTTTTAATTTTAAAGAATATGAATCACTTTAAGATGATTACAATTTCACGCTTAAGTAAAGAATTAATTATATTTTTAACTTTAAATTTCGCCAAACTATGTTTTCAAGGATTGTCACATTTTCCCGTACATATTCTCTGCAACGTACACTTGGTTAGACTAGGGTAGATGATTAGCACAGCCACGGAGTGTTAGTCCTGGACTCTATGCCTATCCTAAAAGAGTCACGTATAGCTAGGTCGTTCTCAAGGCCTTGGGAACCTAGAGCAAAGTTCTAATCATCTACCCAAGTACTTCGCCATCGAAGCGCCATCGCTATCCCTAGTATCTCCACTACGTGGTCACTCTTTCTCTCTGCTCGTGCTCAGTGCTGTCAGCAGCATCCCTTTTATAGCTGACGTGCAGATAATTTTCCGCCGTTATCTGCGCTATCTTTTTGTGCACTATTGCCCCTTGCATTATGGAATAATCAAAAATCCTAGATAAGTTATATTAGAACTTAGTTACTTAAAAAAAAAATTTATGTCAACATATTAAAAGAAGTATTAAAAAACTTAGAGATCTGAAGGATAAAATAAAGGTTACTTCACCTGTACACTACTAAATTACTAATATTGTAGTGAAGGTAGAGAATATACTTATTCATGCTACCTTACTACTCTTGCTGGGCTGTAATAAAATACATTAATTAAATATTTTGAAAAAAGTCGCCAGTAATTCTTTCAATCATTTCAGCCTATAATTTTTTGAGGGACGAAACTATGTATAGAAAGTAACATTTTTATTATTACTCAAAATAGACAGCTGCTTAAATTTTAGCATGTGTCTAATATAGGCCCTTTGATAAATTAATTTTGTTACATAGAACTTTTGATTCAAAGTTTATCTGCCGTCAGCGTTATCTTGTGAGACTGAGTTTTTCTTCTTAATTGGATGATGTACTAGTTTGATCAGTAAGAAGATTTCCGGAAAATAGAATAAAGTTAACTGGAAATAAAAAAACCACTTTATAAAAAATTTTCTTTTACTGCAGCATAATGTAAGCCATTGATTAGGTAAATTATACGAAAACCAGAGATACACATAGCTAAACGATGCTGAATAGTATAAAGTTATAAATGGAAGAGATTACTTGAAAAGATTCTTAAATTATTATGTTAAATTGAGCTGTGTTAAGTAAAGTGGTTACTATTCGTTGCTTACTATACATGTTTTCAGTGTTATGATTAGCTTGCACAAAATATCCAAATTGCCACATCAAAGATTTAAATTGAGAACAAAATTTTAAGTTTGATAGTTCAGATAAAACGAAGTAAGAACAGTTTTCGTAATAAAAAAGCAATTTTATCACAATTGTTAAATCAGTTATTTGTTAAATGCCTGGTTAACAGTGAGAAACCTAAAATAGTTCTTTAATCAATTACCATATAGTCTTAGTAAACAATTTTAATAAGTAGAAAAAAGCATATAAACAAAGGTTATTATATCGTTCGTCACACTGATCAAAGATGTTTGTTAGCATGTGAAACAGTAATAAATTATTGAATGTGATTTTACGTATATTACTTCTGGTTTTCAACTTGTTTGTTAATTCAAACTTACTTTTTGTGATCAAAGATGTAAGGAAAATAATGAAATTGAAGAATCCATGAATAAGGCCTATTAAACTCCCTCTTTATCATTCTGCATTTATAAGCCTTATACCACTTTGCTTATTGAACAAAACGTTTAAGTATTATTTTGATAGTTAACAATTTAATATCTTGATATGATCAAGTAGTTAACATTTTTTTAATCTCAAAAACCATCTCCTTTGTATTAAAGCGTAGTTTCCGATGTGTAGAAATACATAGGGATTTTACAGAAAAAAGGTAATAATGATATCTTTTATGTAACTAAATCTACTTCATACAAGTTTAAGAATAATCTATAAATACCTGCGGTAAAACGAACTCGCCAATCATCATTAAGGAATTCATATTGCATAATCTGCCAAAACGTTCCAACTCCACATGGAAGTGTTATACAGTGTAATAAAAGAGGTACTGCCATTTGAGCTATATGAGAATGTTTAGCATCAAGTAATATCCATAAGCTAAAACAATTTAAAGTTAAAATAAAATTATATTTAATATTAAAGTGATTTAATCTTTTTATTTCATAAAATTTTTAATGTATTGTTTCTACATATAATTGGGCATACCATTTTTTCTGAAAAAAAAATTAATTTCCTTTAAAATATCGTTTATTGAGCTGTTTTTTCAGGAAACTATAATTAAATTTTTTTAAACTTTTTTCCATAAGCACTTAAAGTTTGTGATACTGTGTAGTATTTCTGTGAATTATTTCGTGTTATAAAAGATTTATTCGGATGCTTTTATAAGAGTAGCTTCATTTATCTAGCACACCTTAAGCAACTAAAACTATTCATTTAATATAATTGTACTCTAAAACTACTTGCGAATCACCCTGTTGTATTTTTTTTATACTAAAAACGTTAAATGAAATCAATTTTTTAATTAAAATTAGGTGTTTGTCAGTAAAACTTAAATAAATTTATACTTATTTGAAGCAAGCTTAATACTTGATTTAAAATAGTATTAATAGAATCAGTATTATCCTCATTATCAACCTTACGAATGAAAAACTGGAGTGTTACATCACCTTTACTTAGTTTTTTTCTGTTTTTTTTGCTGACTCCACGAACTTTTGGTATTGTTGTATCGTTTCGACTTTAAAAAAAAGTTTTTAGTAACAGGTTTACTACTTTTATTGTTTTGTTATTTGCAGCAATTTTCGTTAGAAGATGAGTAATTGTTTCCAAAGTTTTAGTGAACAATTTTTTGCCACGCTGTGCATGGGGACTCGATTATGCGATAAATGTTGAGGCTCTAAGAACCTCGATTTACACACGCTACTGACAGCTCGTCCTGTGCACTCGTATATATGTGTGTATACGTCAAAGTTTTTGCAGAGCCACATAAAATAGCTCATAATCACGTTTCCCAAGACCACTGTGTCAAAAACTTGTATACACCACACATGCTAGAGGTTATGTGACTAATACGTGTGCGTTTACCGCCTTCCCTGTGAACTTGTATCGTAATGTACTATTTGAGCCTCATTTTTTCCAAACTTATCCAGCCTGCTTTTTTTAAACAGTCTCTCTCACCATAATTAACTTAAGTACAATATCATTCTCTAGTTAACACATAGTAAGAATAATAATACTGCCCTGTCTTGCAAGACAATACAGCACTTGTACAAGGTATGTACTAAAAGTACGTTAAACTTATGCAAGCCTTGTCTTCAACGACCTTCATTCATTTGCCTGTTCTCGTTGATAATAACATATTTGCATTTATGTTGGTCTAGCAACTAGAACATACGTTATTAAATTAAATGTATGTCATGTCTGTGTTACCATTGTTAGTTAATACATGCCCAAAGTTAACTTCATCTTGACGAGATAAGACAGAAAAATAAACGATATTGCTTACAAGATGCTTTGGTTCTTAAACACGTTACTAATAAAAGTAAAAATTATTCACATTTTTGTGCCCTTCCGTGTAGAAAAAGGCCTCCAGATTATCTTTTTCTGACAAACTACAATGTATATTAAAAAATCATTATAGAATCAGGTAAAGCATCGTCTAGTGTGACTACAGTTGTGTGCTTGCTGAAAAGTAAATATTTCACACATTGAACATTCTTTTTAACTCAACTTTATTAGGATGTATGGTTGAAGCTCATAATTAACGATGTATTTTAACATTAATAACATAAACAAAGACAGCAAAAATACGGTTGAAAAGTAGTTCACCATGTCAATTAAAACATTTTAATTGTTTGACAATGCCCTCGAAATTTGGCACTTGTCATTTTATGGATAACTCATTGAATTACATTTTTATATTGTATAAAGAACTTAATACACTCTATCTATCCATTAAAAATGAGCAACTTGTAGAGTTTTTAATCTTCATTACAACGAATTTGATTACTTTTAATACATTATTTATTTTCTAAAACTTTTAGTCATGATTCAACCATTAAAGGCTCAATTATCATCATCTATTGTAAGAAGGGACAAAATTTTGTAAACAAGATCAAAAAATTTTCATTAGTACACCATTTACCCGGCTAATAATATGGCGATTCAGGTACTAAGCTTTCTGAGTGTCTTGATAGAGGAAATTTGTGAGTTAATCCGTTGAATGCAGCATGAAAATAGCATAATATAAATTAGTCAAAATATCGACAAGATTTAAAAGTCAGACACAAAGCAGATAAAACTTAGGCTAAGAAGTCTTGGCGAAGAGTTAATGCTTTAGATTTAAGTATTGATGAAAAATAGTGATTTCTTCAATCACTGAAAAAATAAAGGATCAAAGTAAGTTTGATATTCAATTGAAGCAGAAAAAAATATAGTATTATCAAAACAAAACAAAAAAAGAAAACGAAGTATGTGAGCTAAAAGACCATGCAGTGCTTTTAGTGCAATAATTAAATATACCTCACAACACATGTATACAAAAAGCAAAATGCTTAATATATCGTTAGAAATGCTTTAAAGGTGCTTGTAGTGCAGTTAAAAAATCAGGTAGAAAAAAGAATTGTTACGTCTGATCACACACTTCTCCAATATACCCTTAACAACCCGATTCGCTTTTCTTCACAGCTTATGCCTTACTTTGAGGTATACGCCATCCAAGTTTTTTTTAAGATGTTTTACTCTCTCCGTATATCACTCATCCTAGTCGCATCTAAAGTACGTGCTATTATACCTTTATATATTATACGTTTATGTGTATGTATTTATACTTATTTGATATTTGCCTTCGGGGTCTTTGTTTTTTGCTTTTACTATAAATAGATACTGGCAATACACTTATCTCAAGCCCTGGTGGCAAAATGATAGTCTTATTTAAAGCAAACTTCAACTGATAAACAAACTATAACTTAACTTATAATTATGAATAATATCATTATACATATTTTCTACAACCACGTGCAATTTTTTTTTTCTGTAAGCTTTCTAAAGTGCAATGAATAGTGGTGTACTCTCACCAAACATTTCATTCCCTGACCACAAATGAGCTATCAATGTCAAATTCCCGTTACTATTTTTATTGTCTTTTTTGAATATTGAAGGAAAAGTGGTATTTTTCTAACAAATGTACTCCAAACACTAATAAGCCATCATTGTTATACTGTCTTCACTTTTTCTATCGTATTTTTTGTAGTTCGGGAGTAAAAGTGGTATTTTTTTTAAAAACATCAATTTTTCCCCCGATCTCTAAGGTCCAGAAAAAAGTATCGGATCTCTTTGCGAGTAGGCCATATGGCCAGTCACTGTACCGTAAGCAGTATCAACGTACGTAATTATTGTAATAATAACGGTGACATATCTAACGTACACTATAAGAAAATCAAAGATAATTAAAATTGCCAATACTGTAGTAAATTAAAACGCTCAGCTACTCAATCTCTATCACAGCAAATTTGCCAGCTTAAAAAGGGCAGTTGTCTACCTTCTTAAAACTAAGCCTGTTAAATTAATTAAAACGCAGAAATCCTGTTGACTCTTCACAACAAAGCAGTATTAAGAAGCCACTTTTTTCTCAGCACTATTTGAACAAACACAACTATAACAGAACATATCCTTAACATCAACATCCCCTCTTAAGTGGAATGTCTAAGCCATCCTATTCTAATAAATAGTGGCATAGAAGTTAACCTTAACAAAAACATAATTATAAAAAATTTCATGAGCAGTAAGGAAGAAAAAAATATTTTTAAGGATATTAATTTAACACCTTTATCGAGTGTAGGTAGTTTAAACGTTAAAAGTAGCTGATCGACAAATAAAATTCTTTACCATACGTAATGACTTTTTTATAATGTATGCAAATATTTTAGGCTCCAATATTTTAAAGAAAATAAACACTCTTATTTTTCACGACACACAAACAATTTGATAATCAACTCTATCAAAATCTCTCTGACTTATGGTAATTAAATTGACAAAAATCAGTTCAAGAGCATTTGAATCTATAAGCTGTGTAATAAAATACCCTTTATTTTTGCTAAAGATGCAGGAGAACTTTTACTTGTCATCGTTGCTAATATAAACAATAGTAAAGAAGACCATGTACGTCATTAATGTCCATGGGGACGGTCCGACAAAATACACCTACATGGTTTGGATTTGAGTACTATAAACACTCTAGAAGAAGAAAGCGTAGAATTATTCAAAATTCAAACAGTGTCTTATAAAGTAACAAATGACTTTAAACTACCTTCTAATAGTAAGGTTTGTTCCTGATTCCTGTATAACGCGAAAGCTCTAATAAAATTGTTGGATAATACTTAAACCCTTTGTACAGGGATGATCTTAATATCTTACAGTTCATTAAAAACAAAAAAGTGTTAAAATACCTACTGGAATATGCTGAATACTTCATTCAGTGTGAGTAATCCAATAAAGAAGCAAAATGCAGAGTACTTACATATTTTCATTGAATTTTCAACTAATGACATAATCTATTACTCTAACATACAGATAAAAGCAGAGTCACGCACAAGCCAGCATTCGAGCAACACATGTTATCAGAAAATAACTACAAGGTATTGCTTTTTTCTCACGCTACTGGCTTCTTCTTATTTACCTGATGTAACAAACCAATTTTTCGTTTGGGCACGTCGTGAATCCCTTTTCAGGATCTCTCTTTCAAGAGATATTTCTCTAATGGACATGTCGTCTTAACCATCCGTTGGCAAACTAACCTTATCGTCTCTAGCTACTCCATTCCTGCAAGTTACTTTTGCTCAAAAGCCTCAGCAATCTCAGTCCGATTAAGGGCATCTCTATTCACAGCTACACTGTTGTAATAGGTTCTTCAATTAAACCGAAAAATTCTAAATTTGCTTTTAGAATTTTGCAAAATTGTGTCTGCTTATATTAAAGCAACAAATACGTAGTTAAGAAGCTATGCGATGACAACCTCAGAGTAGCCATTGGTAATCACTCCCTAAAAGTTACCTTCAGAAGACAAGTATGTGTAAATGAAGAGGATTAAACTAAAACCCTCCCAACATGTCAATCAATTTTGACGACACCAATTACTGGATTTACTTTTCAACAGACAAGATGGTCTGCTTTCTGTGCAAAGAGAAAGGTCATAGTACAAAGTTTTGTAAAAATCCTGATACATCTCCTACAATAAGTCGTAAAAATAACAAGGACGTTGAGTTTCCGAGTCTTTCCAGTAAAAAGGTTAAAAAAAATCAGTCAATAAAAATTTTTTCCCATTGAACCTGGAAGTTAAGAGACCTGCCTCTTCTCATTCATATTAAACTAGTGTCCATAACAGTAAGGTAACAAACTCAAATTTTTCAGATGATTTTATCAAGCCCCAGAAAAAAAAACCAGAACTTACACAGGTAAAGTCACTCAAGTCAGTGCACTAATTCAAATGTAACCAGCCCTGGATGACACGAAGAAAAACAGTGCAGATTATTCAGTTGACCTAGATAGTGTCGCTGAATTTCTGATCAAATCATATGCTTATCCTAAGGTCTTAGAGGTTGCATCGTTGTACACTGAGGATGTAGTTGGTCGAACCAGAATGCTTTCTCACCTTAGATCAAATGTATCTGATACTCACTTAAAGATTCATTTAAATAGAATCACCAGAAGGTTAGTTAAAAGTGGCAACAATTTCTCTGACTCTCCCAGTGACATCTCAAGTTTTGCTGGTAATAGTGAATTTAACGATGAACTGTAAGTGTGATTAATTTAAGAAGAACAGAAAGAAAAAAAAGAAAAAAGAGAAACAACAACAACAACATATCATCAAATTGAAAATCTTTGGAAGTACTTTACTGGAATACCCTAAGCATCATGACCAAACAAAGGGGCATCCATTATCCAAGCAAGAATTTTAATGTCATTATCTGTATTGAATCCTGGCTCGTTAATAAGGACTCTCTTCATCTACCAGGCTTTCTAACTTTGAGAAAAGGCAGACAGCACAGCAAGGTGGCGGCATTATACTCTTTATTGGAAAAAACCTAGCGTTTACTGAACTTAAGAACCTTATGTCTTCTGATCAGTCTGAAGAACTCTGCGGTATAAAAGTTACAGATTTTTCTCCTACTGTTGATTTACTCATCTGATACAGAGCCCTAGAAAAAGTTATACATTAAACTCAATTAAATAGCATGGCTCTTAATAAAGTAAACACTAATACAATCTTAGTTAGAGATTTCAACTCGCATAACACTATATGGAACTGCAACTTAACTTATACAAACGAATCAAGATTAGAAAACTTAACCGATCATTTTGACTTGTCCCTACATAACTGGGATACCTTTACCTACTCTTATCGAAGAAGAGATTATAAACCTAACGTTGACTTGGTTTTTTTATCTATTAATCTTTCAAATTAAATTGAAGTACAAGTTTTGGATAAGCTACGGGGTTCTGATCACTCACTAATTTTTAAAACCTTGTCTGTTGAAAACTATCAGTACAGAAGGAGATCTTTCAAATAGCATACAATTAAAACTGACTCGGTTTCAGTCGAGGATAACCTCATTCAATCTCTTGACAGATTTTACAGTTGTGAGTATGATTCTCTTAATCTGGCTAAAAAATATTTCTTTTTTACTGATTGATATCTTAGCTGATGCTATCAAGCTGAGGACTCCCACAAAAAACTGAAAAAAAGAGAGCTCACTAATACTCAAAAATTCTGTATCTTGGTAGGATTTTAAGTGCTATAGGGCAAAGAGACAGAGAACTGCAGAATGAAAAAAAGTGGAACTTTTTAAAAAATCTCGAAGATTTAATAAATAATGAAAATAAAATTGTAGAAGCAAAAAAGATTTTCAAAGAAAAAAAGAAGTTATACTTCAGAGAGTTTTCCAGAAGTATGTCATTCAATATTGATTTAGGGTACGTTTGGAAAAAATTAAAAATTCTAAAGCACAGCTGGGTGAATAAGAATAGCAGTACATAACAGAATTAGCAACTAGATCTCTCTTTTGAGGCCCTATATAAAATTGGCCCTCCCTGGGTAGAAACTGATTAACTCTTTTCTCCTATTTCAGCTCCGTATAACTTCCTTGATAGACCTTTGATTTTGCTGAGTTTAATCTAGCTTTGGAAAATAAAAATAATAAGTTTTCTCCTGGTATGAATGGACTTAATAGTTTTACAATTAGAAAGTTGCTTTTACAATATAAACTTATTGTACTTGATATTTTTAATGAGATCTATGCTGCAAAAACTTTTCCTGAAGCTTGGAAGCAATCTTTTCTGCATTTTATCCCTAAAGTGGGTGAAGTGTTAGAGCTACAGCTTTAATATCCTGTTTGGGCTGACTTTTCGAAACTCTTATAAAAAACTGTCTGCTATGGTGGGTTGAAGTAATCAACTTGACTCCAGACAGTCAGCATGAATTAAGGCAGGGATGCTCATGTTCTGATAGCTTAACTAATTTAAAAATAAAAGCAGAAGAGGCTTACCTTGATAACAAGCATGTAGTTGCTGCCTTTCTGGACGTGAGAGCCGCCTTTAACTATGTAAATGTAGATATTTTTATTCCTTAAATTAACAAAAATTCGCTGCTCTGATAGTGGTGTTGAATTTGTCAAGCTCATTACTCTCTCTTGATTTATTGATGCTGACCATCTTAATGACAAATTTAGAACAACTTATAAAGAAATTCTACAGGGTGGGACTCTCAGCCCTTTGCTCTATGTTATTTGTGTGGTATCTATTCTTAAAAATTTAAGCAAAGTTGTGTGTGTCTATTAATTTGCAGACGATATAGCCATTAATGTTCAGTCTAATTCTGCCCCATAAGCCAAAAACAGCATTGAAAAAGCGGTAAATCAAATTAGTAAATCTTTATGCTTACTTGGCTAAGAATTAAATGCGGGAAAAACTAAATTGCTACACTTCAATAAAAATCATATCTTACCCGGTCATATTAATATAAAAATACAGAATAATATAATTGTTTCAAGCTCCACTGTTAAATTTTTAGGTTCCCATTATGACTATAAACTCATCATTTACTCCTCATGTCAATCATCTAACTGCAAAATGTAAAAAAGCACTAAACATATTTAAATTTCTGTGTGAACCTGGTGGGGTTCGAATCCTGAAACACTTATTAGTCTATAAAAAAGCTACATTCGTTTGATGTTAGATTACGGCTGCATCATTTACTATTTTACCAACTTAAAAAACACTGAACAAATCCAAAAAGTACAAAATGTAGCTATAAGAGCAGCTTTAGGTAACGGAATCAGCATCCCTACTAATGTTCTCCTTGCTCAGTCTAAACTTGTATTATCAAACGATGGATCTGGATTCCTATTTGATAATTATCTGGCTAAAGTACTGTCTAAGACTAATTTCTTAACCAGTTATGTACACACCTTCCTAAAAAAGCTGCCAAAGACCTGAAAGTCTGTAAAATCGAAGTATTTGTAATATTCTGCAATTTAAAAAATTAATGATTAAGGATTTCGATTACAACCCCTACTGTTATGCTTGTAATGTTATTAGTAATAGTATCACTGTTAACTTTTAACTAGATAGTGAGCTTAAAGATTCGTCTGACCCTACCCACCTTCTTAATGATTTTCTGAATAAAGAGAATGTCTGAGTGGTAATAAGTGCATGAGTGCCTCTGTTTATTCCTCCTTCCTCAATATATTAAAAAAACGTAGCTTTCCCAAACCAATATCTATATTTTCTACTAAATCTTCAGCACTTCACAGTGCTTTAAATATAATTTCTGGAAAAAAAAATAGTTAATACTGCTATTTTTTAAGCTCCTTGAGAGCCTTACGAAGTCTTTCCTCTAATAAAATTAATGTCAAAAGCAACAAATATACTTTGGAGTGTAAAAATAAATACCTACGATTTATAATAGATAATCCAACCAACTTGGTAAAATCTTATTGAATTCCAGTTTATATAAGAATTGAAAATAATGAGATTGCTGACAAATTAGCCAAAGGAGCAACTTCTGCCACTGATATTTCAGAAGTTGCAAACATAAACCCCTTCACAGACTTTAAAGAGATTTTTAAAGGGAACATGCATAGTTTCACCAAAACCACCTTGCTACTTCAAGAAAAAACTAAGGGTAAAAAATATTTTGATATTCTTTATACATACATATTATTACCGTGGTACAGTAGACAAAAATTATAATCGATCCTACATTGTAACTGTAAATAAATACAGGGCCAATCACTATGATTTGGTGGCGTCACTACATTGAATTGGAATAACTAGAGATGCTCTATGCAAATACGGTTATACTAGTGAAAATATTATTCATGTACGGTGGCAATGTCACTTTTACAATCACAATTGTAGGAAATATTGGTAAGAATCTTTGTAGAATTAACATTTTTCTGCCTTGCACGGCAGATGTATTTTTGTCTCTACTTAACTGCGAAGCGTGTTGTTACATGCACAAATTTATGCTTAAGTGTAATCTTAATGTATAAATTCAACATTTTTAGTAATTTTAAGACTTGCTGAATTGTATAAGATAATGTACTTTTACTATATATTATAATGATTTCGGTCTTACGTAAGGCTGAAATGATCCTTTAAGCCTCAAATGCTCAATAAAAAAAAAAAAAAATCCTTCACTCTTAATGTAGAATGCACGAAAGCCTTAACGTCTTACTATCTAATACTAAAAATCTTAAAATCCAAGATACAGAGGCCAGTAAGCCTTACCAACAAATTTTTTCAGTACTTAATCTTTAGAACAACGAACTCACTAATTTAATAAATAGTGATTATCTCGAAAAATAAAAAAAAACCTACTTATTAGGTTTAATACAAAAAAGTACAGATAAATTTTCATTGCCCGGTAACAAATTACAGAGTCCTAATTTTACAGATGAAGATTCAGTGATTTTCAAACAGTTCAAGTACCCTCACAGTCTCAAGGATATGATAAATTAACAAGTACAAGAACTACTATATGATGGTCTTATAAAGCCATTCAATTTACCCTACAGTAATCCTCCTTTGATCGTCAATAAAAAGTTTGACTCTTCCGGTAAACCAAAAAATATATTGGCTTAAAACTTTAGGGTGCTGAATGAAAAGACAACCTGAAGTACTTTTTTTTTCCTGGATATCAACGATATTCTGGATTAGATCAGAAAGGGCAGGTATTATTTTATCTTAGATTTAGCTTCTAGGTTCCACCAAATTAAAATGGACCCCCGGATTCGCATAAAACAGCTTTTAGCACTCCATACGGCCACTAAAAATTTCTGCATATACTATTTGGACTAAGAAATGCCTCAGCAACATTTTAGCGATTACCTAATACATTATTACAAAGGCTACAAAAAGTTATATTATTCGTTCACTTAGACAATATTGTCTTACACTCCAACTAATCGCAAGGCCACCACAAAATGTTTGATACGTTAGGAGAAAGAATAATGAAGGCTAGAGTTGAATTGCAAGTGAAGAAGTGAGAATGTAGAAGAAAATCAGGAATCTATTTAGGCCATGCAGTAAGCAAGAACGTCCTCAAACCAGACAAGAAAAATAAAGGCAGTAAAAAACTTCCTTCACCAAACACTCGGAAAAATGTAAGGTAGTTTTTAAGTTAAACTAGATATTACCACAAAATAATTAAAAACTTTACCAAGATAGCAAAACCACTCACTTAATTACTTCAAAAAATACTGAATTTGTTTCTACTGATAAAATGCAAACAGCTTTTAAAAATCAAGTTATATTTCATGCAATGTACCAGCACTGCAGTTCCTTAGCTTAACCAAGCCCTATCATATAACAACCGATTACTCTGGATACTCCATAGGACATGCCATAGGTGGTGTTTTCTTACGGGGTGAGGTTGGCAGAGACAGACCAATAGCTTTTACATGTTAAGTACTTCGTGGACCAGAACTCAACTATGAGGTACACTCATAAAAAGCAATAGTGATAATAAATCGTATCAAAGCCTCTAGAACAAATGTATATGGAAGTCATGTAACAATCGTTATACATTACCAACCACTGGTTTGATTAAAAACAATCGCAATACGAGTGTCATTTAATGATGTTTTAAGTTATCTGAATATAATTATAAGAACATATACAAACCAGAAAGGCTTAACTTAAATGCAATGCTCTTTCCCGTAATCTATTCAGAAAAATCAACATAGTAAGAATGAGAGCTCGTAAAAAACTACAGTTGCTGTATATCAGTGCCCAAGTCAATTATAATTTTTTTTTTTACTGTGGGCGCAAGTACAATTTGGTGTCCGCTGGCACACTTCGCACCTAGTAATTTACTTTGGATATCAGGGCAGAAAAGTACTTGCAGTTGGACTTTGTGCCCGTCGTAAAAAAGTGAATTAATCGTCACTACAGAAAAATTAAGAATCGTACGATAAATCACTAGACAAAGCAGAGCTTGCATAACGAAGGTTCGAGTGAGTAGAGATACTAATTCGCATCTTGGAGCCCTTATTTCCTCAAAAAGTTTGAAAGGTGGCCATCCTACCGCAAAGAAAACATATTCTTAACCTACTGAAATATGACGACTCAATCAATTATAATTTGAATACCTGAAAATTTTTCCCGTTATTTATATTTCTCATGACGGCATTTGAAAAATAGAGTTATAAGCTACAATACATGTATATTAATGATACCTGACACTTTCGAGTCAAGTCCCACAACATAAGTCTTAGTGGACGTGCTACCTAAAAAAATGTGTAATAAGAAAGTAGACCACGCTCTTTGTATATGTTAAGAAAACTCTTTGTTCCTAATATTCGTAGCAAAAACCATACACTTTACATTACAGATACTTAAACAATCAATTATAAAACGCAGATTTGATGATATCTGCTTGACCAAAAAAAAACATAAGGATAATTGAGAATGGGCAGAAGTACTAAGCTTAAGAGACAAAGTATACAGTCATTTAAGAATACAAATACTAGTATGCACAGGTAAAATATGCACTAGACAAATAAGACAGAATATTTTATGACTTATACTAATTGTTTATTGGAGACCACAAAGGCGTCTTTAAAACCTATAACCGCATAAAAAAAGGTAATACTAATAAAAGTTAAAGGAATATATACAACGTCACATCCAACAATGCTTGAAGTGTTGTTAGAAGTGTTACGGGCGACCCTCGGAAGATGTAAAAACATACTTGGAGCACAACACATGTTTTATATATAGTTACAAGCTTATATTTCAATCTTAAACGAAGTGCTTTAGAAATATTAGTGGGACCTGCTTAAAATAGGATCGATAATAATTATATAAATTAGAATTGAATGCTTTTGACAGATTATTCCTTTGCTGTTTAATTGCGATATTCTTGTATTCGCTGCTGTAGCTGTTATTTAATTTGATAAACTATCACCCTTGTTGTTATTCATGCTTGACACAATATTAATTATGCAGTAAATGTAATACGAATGTAAGCACATGCACAAATAAAAAGGTTGTACCTACATATAACACTTTATACTGTTATACTCTAACCTATAGATTTGTTCGCAAGACCTGGATTGTGCAACCCCGGGTCGCCTGGAATACTAATATAGATTAATAACGGCTGTGTATTGTTGGTAAGGGAAAGTTGGTATTAGGCACTGAACTTTGGTCCCTAAATATACCTTGTTACTTGTATTAAATTAGCGAAAATGTCGGTAATTTTCAATAGAATTCAGACAAGCTTGTAAAAAGTATTTTGCAGAGACTAAAGCAATGCTTAACAATTGTAATAGAATCAAACAAAAAATACTTTTTGCTAAGGCTCCATAAAAGTACCAAAAATTTTAAATCATGGTTTTTAGTGACAGAAACGTACGAAAAGCCTCAAAAATAAAAAAAAAGCAGTGCAAAGTAAGTGCTTGGGTATCCAAGTAAGAAGTTATACTTCTATTAAATTATGTGATAGATAATATCATTATAAAAATAAATATACCTCCTATGAAACGATATTATGTACAAAGGTAGTACAATTATCATCGAAATTAGTATACCTGCGTCAGTTAGGTATAGTTTCAATAAATATTTTAATACTTAGTAACTGAACAATGATAAACAATATATTATGGCACAATACAATACAAATAATAGAAGGGCTGGCCAGTGTAAGACTAGGCACTTTCATTCAGTCTTCCAATGGTTTCAAAACAGTTTTTTAAGAAAGTAAAAAATACCCTCATAAAATAGCAGATCGTTTTACTGTACCCTTTTTTCACATGTTAAATTTAAAAAATTTGGAATTTAACATGTTACCTTATAGAAAAAGCACTTTAAATGCAGCTCCTATTTTCGGTGTGTATGACAGATTATTACTAGATGAACCTATTTTAGTTTTAAATAGATCTATTTTTTTTTTTTTTTTTTTTTATAGAAATAAAAAAGAGGTCGAGTAGGCGTTAAAACGTGTATGTAAGTTTATCCCTTTGAGAAAAATAATTTCCAACGTTGCAGCATATATTTGCGCTTCTTCCACATCACTAAATTTTGTTCTTAATTACAAAGATGAAGTGTGGAATACAAAGACACAATAAAAATCAATTATTGTATTTATAAAGTACGGAAACTCATTTACTTTAAAAGTATTACATGAATGATAAATAAACGAATGTTCGAAATTTAAAAAAAATACGTGAACCAAAGAAGTACGTTTCATTAAATAAGTTATTTATTTAATGTAAAATGACAACAAATAAATGAATACACAGTGAATGACAATTTATAGTTAAAATAAGTAATAAAATGAATTATGTAATAAAGTAATAGGTTTTTTTATGTTGAAACGGTTTTCTGAAAAGGTCTAATCATGCCTTTGCAGAATTTTTCAAATAGTTTACTGACCCTGACGACGAATGGGATGAAAGGGTCAAAAAACCTATGTTAAATTCTAACACCTGTGTACAAAAAAGTACTCATTTTACCCCATTGCTCCATAAGTCATGGAAAGCACATGACAAAATTACATTTTTCTTCAATAACAGTTCATCAAACGTTAAAAGTACTTTTAACTGCTCTTTGTTTTCCATACCATTTGCCTTGGGATTCATACGATACGAGTGTAGTATCCATGACTCCAACGGTACTACTATGTTTCTGGTAAGAGTCGACGATTGCAACACACCAGACTCTAACATTACGACATCTCAACAATATTTGTAACTTTTTCAGTTAAATGATAACACAGATAAATCGATTGTACAATGTAAAGTAGAAGTACAGCGTCAAATACAAAAGGTGTTGCTGGATTAGTTGTGTCTCTAGAGTGGCTGGAGTTTAAGAAATTTATGTTTCATAAGTAAACTAGCCATTCTGTGAGATAGCATACAACTACGACATCCTTGTATTTAATGCGCACATAATCCAAGGATTACGCTGAGGCCTAATCATTATAACGCCTGTTATCCTTGCTGGTACCCTCATTGCAGATAGATTCTGCAGTAGCACTAGCCGCTTAGATCCTAACAATTCATGGTCTAAAGTTAAAGCATATGAAACTTTAAAAATTCTTTTTACGCATATAAAGAACAAGGCTTCTTAGATTCTGATAAAGTGCACTTTTATTTTGACACTATTTGGCCTGTATCGAATAAGGGTTGTTAGGTTGTTGGGTTATTGGTTATAAGTTTGACGTTAACCTTGAAGGAGAGCATAGCAATTGGGAACACTTTCCTTAATAACTGTAACGTTTCTTGTAATTTATTCACAACAAAATTAAAACTCTGATAGCAGATCTAGATATTTTTACATATAATAGTTTAAAATTCGTTTACATAAAAAAAACACGTTAGGACTTAACGATGTAACTTATATTGTGATATCATCACCCGAAGTTGCAATTTAGAACGTGAAACCCTAAAAACAGCCCTCTGTCTTGCCCAACACCCTTAAAATGAGCTTGTATTTAACATAATAAAGGACCTGCAAACATTGCCGTTATGGCTAGAGAACTTGTGCACCTACTGTAGTGTACTCCTGTTGTGGTAACAATAAAACAAGACGAAAGCTATCTGCCAGCACTAAGAGTAAAAAGGGGAGAAGAAATATATTTCTGGATGCTAAAAACACATTTTCTGAAAAGCCATGGCATACGTGTAAATTGTAACGATATTATCTCAGTGATTTTAAAGACAAATAATGCCTGAGTAAGGTTATCACCAAAAGCAACCCTCGCAAAGGCACCAGCGATACTAAGACCTATGACAAATTTTTTCTGGGACGGCGCTAGTCCCTTGGATCTCGTTATTATAGGCAATAACAAGGAGAAAAATTTAAAGTGGCTACGTAAGAGTGCTAGGTTTTTGGTCGATTACCAAGCATTGCTAAATAGCGTTTCCAGAGACAAGTCAACAGACAATATATCCCGTATCATGTCTGTACACTATGAAACCTTTATTACAAATACACAACTTATATTAAAATTGTAGCATTAACAGTCAAGAATTATAAGTGAAGTTTTGTAAAGTTCAGCTTCCTAAGTGCTGACATTATAGCCATGATATTCTTTATTTATTTGATTAAATCCTTGTCATTTGAAACTTCCGTACTTGATGTATTCTCCACACCTCCCACATCGAAAACCAAGCTCAACTCAATTCATAGGATATTAGGGCCTGCTATTCCCTATCACGACCAGAAGGAGTCAAGCTAAATCTGAACTATCAAGACACGTTTACAGTGGAAAATGAAGCAAAGGAACTAATGACTATCTTTGATAATTTATACAAGTGAACAATTAATTTTATTAATATTCCCTGAATACCTCAACGAACCTTTAAAGGTTAAAATCGGCTACTTTAATAACCTGCTTGTAGTGGATATCATTTAAGGTTTTTCTAAAGACTATTATTAGATAGTTGTTATTTTAAAACATGAGCTTACGCTTAGAAGAGCAATAATAGATATAAACGTTGTATTGCAAAATCTTTTTTATACAAATGTGGCTGATCTCGTGGCAGAAGCCACTTAAAAAGTTTTCTAATCAGTTTTATTGAAACTTAAATTGTTTTTTTCCTGCACATGCATGGCTCTTGTAAAATTTGTCTGTTAAATTATCTGCAAAAAAAAAAGTTTATATCTATGATTTCTAGAACTCAAGAGTAATATGAGGACTCCTTCTAATGTATCATATAAAAATGTATAAGAACTGTAAAAATATCTTATGAGTTGGAAGATGAGCATGACGTCATGGAATTTGTATGCTAGCTTGCAAAATTCATACTATAGTGATGACTGTGCACCTCTGCTAGGTAAAAATCATTTCTTAAATTTAATACCTTTAAGTGATCTAAAAAGTTCCTAACAAAATAAGTCATTATAACATGCTCCAATATATGTGAGGCTAGAAAGTAGGTTGCATACCAATTTTCTACAAACGCATCGGTTTATTGCTAAGTTATTTATAGGTGAATCGTTCAGTTTAGTCCAATTATTTGCAATATCTAGAAAGTCGTGAAAAGTTTGCAAGGTTAGTTTATGACTCTGCTAGCATTAGTTCATTTCCAAGCATAATAAGTAAGTCACAGCTGGTTGAAGTCACAGCTGGTAAAAAAAAAAGCAAAAAAAAGTGACCAGATAATTGAAAAAAGCTTCTGAAGAACGAAAACAAAGATACATAAGTTAAAGAAACAAAACCTGTTGGAAAATTAAAAGATAACAAATGTCAAATTATTTGAGAAATACAGTATTTGATGAGCTTGATGAGTATCAAAAAATTTGACTTACGATGATAACAATAGAAACTAGAAATTTTTTATGAAAAACCTTGTGATTGAACATTTAATAGAAAACAGTCTAGTTCCAAAAGTAATGGTTGTAACAAAATGAAACAACAAAACTATATGATAAAAGTGATAATAGATTATTTCAGGATACATAACACTCCAAAAAAGTGGGTAATGATTATGTGCGCAATAAGTTAACTATGATTTTACTCCATGCAAACGATATAAAAGTAAATGTACTTTTTTCAAAGCACCCTTTACCTGGCAAAAATAACCACAAAACTAAATACATGAAAATTTACACCTTGCATTCTGTTTTCATGAACTAACCTTCAAAAATTAAGAGACCAAAGTATAATTTAGTTTACAGAGATAGCTGATATTTTACAAAATGATTGTTACAATTCTTCAAAGAAAATTTATGTTGTGAATTTGAAATAAAAGTGGCTCAAAAAATTTGGCTTAAAAATCACTGATATGACAGCCAATCTGACGTTCGAGCTCCCAAGATTAGATACTACTTGCGTTCATCGCAACCAAGTCTAAAAATTAATGTGTGCTTTTCATATTTCAACTTGAATAAGAAATTGTTACTTTAACATGAAATGTGTTGATGTTTATAGTAATGACAATAATAGGACGGAGCTGTAAAAGTTTATTATATAATATTCCATCTCAAGAATAAGATGTTTCAAGGGATCAATTTGTAAGTCATTAGTGCTTTGCTAAACTTGTTTTGTAAATGGACTTATATGTTTATTTAATTAATGTAAGTTAATAAAATAAAACAAACTATAAAATATTTTACACTTATACTTCTATTACTCTATGTAGCTGACAAAATAAGCTTCGCGCAAAAAAAAAAGCAACTTTGAAAAATTACTGATTTAGAATAATCATTACTGTCGAACAAAATGTGACTCTAAGTCATTAAAGTTGGTGGCCAAACTGCAGGTTTTTTTAACAAAAATCAACAACATTTTTTGAACATGACAACGATGGTCATTTACATTCGGACACATTTTTCTTACTTTACTACACATACATGACAGACAAACTTTTACATATTTCACCTAACAAATATAATCTTGATTTATCCGGAACATCCTCACCCCCCCCGTGTAAACATTAGGTTTGTACCATGTATTTAAACTGAATAATGTAGTAGAAGCATAAGTAGTTTCATAAAGTGGAACAATTCAAACTTAAAATCATAATAAATTAAATATCCTTCATTTTATAAGTGGGGCCATTGAATTCGTAGATAACAAATCGACTGTAAAAGGTAAAGTTTTTCAGTCGAAAACTTAAAATAATCGAAGACAATTGCCTCACAGCTAAACCTCCGCAATAAACCTCTACGGTTCTTATCTCGTGCCCCTAAGATCTACAGGGTATATGCTTACAATAACTCTCAGACTTTTGGTGATACTACAGCTTACACAAACGACCCCTTTCAATCGTCAGTGTTGAAATGACCGTCCTTGCAAACACTTTTTAATTTTTTTAATAAAATCAAAGTTTTAAATTTTTAATTCAGATGTCAACAGCTATCAATTATTCTTAATAATATGTGTTTTAAACTACAATCTATCGTAAATCAGAGATTCCTTTGTGAGTATTACTGCCAGTC
Organism: Copidosoma floridanum; assembly: GCF_000648655.2. Next base: position 3,240,010 of record NW_019384288.1, on the reverse strand, counting down.
AAGCCACATATTGATCTCACTTTCGATCTCCCTGTCCAAGTGCCAACCTCATCTAAACAAAAGAGAACTCTTCTTAAAATAACCATTTAAATTAAAATACTTCAAGAAAATTAGGATAACACAAGTTTGGAAAGATTCTCACTATGATTTGTTAAGCTACAGAAAAAATAAACATATTTTTTGTCACTACTAAATGTGTCACAATCGTATCACATTTATACTACAAAATTATGCATTCAAACTTCATTTCCATTCAAAATATTTCATCATATGTCCTAAACAATCACCACCTAACGACAAATGTTTATTCTTACTATACTGAACTAAGAACAAAAAATAATTAAGTAACAGGCAAACGTTAAGTTTTAGAAAATATCAATAACCGTTATGCTAAGCCTACAAGAGAAGACTTCGCTTGCATAAGGTCAACTAAATACGGCTTCTCAACAAGGAAATCTCAGCCTCCCTTACTGGAAGCTTTGTCCCGCCAGCACTTTCAGAACTTTACTGCTCAAAAAGTGCATCCCTACCGTCATGATCTGGGTTGATTTCAGAATAAACTTCCGGGTCCTTTACTGCTCGGGGAGCGCTCTCCTGCTGTCATGAACCCGGTGTCCTGCATCACGTGACCACCGACTAGCTTGGCATTTCTCCCATGCGTTGTTCAACCATGCTCATGGTGAATCACCTGTCAGTGACACGGCTGACGAGACTGTCATATTTAAAAGCAAATCTGATTCAATCTCAATGCTCATAGGCCGATAACTTTTAGTTTACATTTCAGTTGTATATTGCATGGTTAAACTTGTTTGAATAAAGTAAAAGTTCAATACTTCCACTCAAGCCTATAATATATACAGTTACTCTAAATCTACTATCGTTATTTAAGAGGAATAACAAAATTGCAAGAGAAAAAACGAGATCGCATAAGTAACATGTAATTGAGCTTCCGCTACAAAACTTAAAGACGTAGGAGATGCTATACAACAGATTACACTATCACATAGTCAAAATAATAATGTTATTCGTGCGATTGACCCACTACTTTACTTCTGCAAAATAAAGACAGACTTAAACGTAGTATGCACAACCTGAATGCAGTTACAGTCGTATGACTTACGGAAAGAGAAGAACGCAGCACGTTGAAACACATTGTCACTAACAAATAAAAAAAAATCAGGTAGACGAGGACACGGCATGCGGGTCTGCATTGCTGCTTAGCAGAACTAGGACAACGAGAAGATGGCCTGTGCAAACGCACTGCCAGCTAAGCAGAACCAGTACGACGAGCCAGTGAACACACTGCCTATTAACAGGACCATCACGACAAAAAGATGGCGTGCGTGAACGCATGCCAATTAATCAGGTCCAGGATAATCTGTTAGCACTCAATCTTGCCAGTATCTCTGCTTCTCACGTAAATACTGAGATTTTTTTCTTTTTTTAAACATAAATGTTATCTCAATTTACTTCAACCTTTTTCCTTTTACTTGACATTTGTTTAAAGTCATAGAAAATATTCAAACCTAATAAAAATGTGTCCTGTGTAATGTAAAAGGTTGTAATTATTTTATAGTCATTTAAGGTTTTGAAACTTATTGCAATTTCTCTTTTGCTTATAATTTTTGTAGTAATTAAATAAAATGAAAAGTATCTTATTAAATGTAAAAAATAAGTTATAAAAAAAAGACCATATGTATTCAGTAAAACTTTTGTAGTCAAATGCACGTTAAAATAGAATTCCTACGTTCTTTTGTGGTGGATAAAATTATTTACATAAGTTCTTCACATCTTTCTTTCTAACTCTGGCTTACTTTCAAGGTTCTAATGTTTAACTGTTAAAATTATCAAGTAAACTGTTGAACAGTCAGTTTTTGTCGTACTTAAGACGACCAATTTTTTTTGTCAAACATGACTTACGTTCTGACCACACCATTACTACTTTTATAAAACAATTTTACTAAAAAATAAAGTACGATTAAAGGAAATCTTCAGAAATATTTAAAATGAAAAAGTATTAAGTAAAAACATGAATAAGTAAGAAAAGTTACTGCAATGTAAAGCAGTGGTGCATTGTATTTGTCAATTTTAATTTCCTTTTCTGTACTGTCTTTTTCTTATATAATTAAATTATTTAATATTATTCGAAGTTAACATGAGCGTACATCTTTCAAGAATCATGTTGCACATTCACCATACTATTAAACTGCAGCCATAATTAATATAACTAAACAGCAGCATGTTGCACAATTAGGTATAATGAACCCTTTGCAAAAAAGAAGAAAGACTGGAAGCAATAAGTAACAAGATACCTAACTCCGATTTTCTGACATAATGAAAGCTTGGTGTAGGAGAAGTATCCAACTCCTATAACTAACACTTGGTCTACGTAAAAATTTCCAATGCCTGGCTGATTTAATTTAACCACGACTTATTAGGAAGATTCAAACTCGTATCATGAGAAACTTTCAAGTGATAGAGCTCCTGGTTAAGATAATATGTAGAAAAAGTGATCTACACTCACAGTACAACCAGTTCCCATCAGATTTTAAAAGTTCAGGTCCTTATCCTATTCGTATAGAGACTTGCTTCCTTAGTGCACAAGTTGTACGGTGTTGTATCGTCTTACTGGTTAAATGTAAGTTAGTTTATAAAATCTTTTTTCTCCATCACCTCACCCAAAAATTGTTGTGCACAACTATTTTGTTGGCGATCCTTGTACTCGCGCTCAACTGTATAGAAACACCATCGGTCTGGGCAACATTGCTGACGTCTGATGTTAGCTAGCGCAAACTGATACATTATTAGCGTCTCTTCTGGAGAAAAAAAATCGTTGCAGACAGGATGACAAAGAATTTCGTTGCGTTTTAAGCCACTGAGGCAGAATCCAAGATAAGGAGTAAAAATGATTCAGCAACCGCATGGGGTTAAGACCAAATTGATAGATTTCCCTGATTCCCATGTGCTGGATAATAAAGACCTCTTTTTCTGTCAATAGAAACCAAGCGTTAGCAGACGGAATTGGTCAACACTGCCAGTTTTTCAAGTTCCTACTGTATCAATCCCATGCTATAGGTCTAAAGCCTTGGGCTTAATACATATCTTACACGTTGCGATGTAACAGTACCATACACAAAGATATGCAGTTGAATTTGACTTTAATTTTACAATGGTGTATAAATCGTAGCATATTGTTTATTTGAAAATAAACGTTAATAAATTTAAAAGAATTCTTTTATATCTATTGACCACTCAGAATTTAAAAATTGTGTATAATTATTCTTTTTGAATGGGTAAGTATTAAAAAAATTATAAAAATAAAGGGTGTTATATTTTTAATTTAATAATAATGAAACGTAACTTCTAAATAAGGGTGCATTATTCGTCAGTTTTTATGACCAGACGGGTATACACAGGAATCATCAGCGTTTTAATGCGTACTCATACCTATGCAAACCTCTGGTAGATTATTAACGAAAAGTGAAAAAAGTATAAAACAGTGTCTGTAATAGTTGCCCATTCAGAGCACAAACTGTCTATGTATAGTCAGTCACGTAAGATAGAATCCATGCACACAGTAAGTCAGAGAAGCCGAGGTCACTTAGCTTTTTCACAAAAAGCTGTATATTTACGAGAATCAAAAAAATTAACGAATTTAACGGGCCAGCTCTATATCCTCTTACTTTTTAAGAGCAGACGTATTAAGATGTTAAAGGAAAAATCTTCTTTCTTTTTCTACTAAGAAACCATCGGGTATTCTTTTCCACTAAATAACCTTATCTTATTTATATCTCATGCAGTACTTCACCAATTAATAAAACCAGCTTATTTGTGTAGAACATTTAGTTAAATATTTTAAAGTCAGTGTGCAAGTTTGTTTTGATAATGACCAGAATTTATTTCAAATCTATCTAATTATAATTTTAACAAAAGTTCTAATAATTTCATATTACTTTTGGTTTAAATTTTTCAAGGTACTTTTCCATAAAAGATTTTCAGACATCTTAGCATCCCTTGATGAGTTTTGGTTTGCTAAAGTGAAAATCCTATTTTGAGATTAACTGGCCAAGTTTTAGAAGATAACTAAATTTGTATAAAAAATTTTATTACATTACAAAAAGGCAATAATAAACATTTTTACTGTAGCACTACACTACAAGATATACACTAACTTTTAATTCTACATTTCATGCTTTTGACATCTTTTTCTTACCGTTACATGGTCAGCATTTCTTTACATTAATAATTTCGTTAGTTTTAAAGTTACTCTTATTACTAAATTTATTGTTAGCAAACTGACTAAAAAGCATTGTGGTACTTTCCAGGTTGTAACTATTACTGTATCTAGAAAGCATTTCACTTCTGGTTGCCCAATAATAATAAATTTTACCAAAAAAAAGCCTTAGCTAAATCTTATGAGCCGTTTTAAGGGTCCGAAAATAGTTTTAAATGCATAATCAATATAGACAAAAAATCTTATATTTTAGGGCATTACTGTGTATAACAGTAATCATCCATACAAAATCATTATTTAACCATAGCAGTAACAGCCTCTCTGAAGTATCACGAATAATCATACAGTTTTAAATATCTTTAAGTATGAGAAGACAAAATTAAAAATTTAGTTATTAATCTAAATAAGCAAGTTTCCTAAAATCTACTTTACTATGCACATAAAAAAAAAAAAAACACGTAAAAATACACTCATTGAGATATCATATTTATCTATTCACTACAGCAAAACAATTAGCGAAATCAATTATTGTAGAACTCATGTTATCAAAGTTAAAATGTTCAGCAAAAAACAGGAAAATCAGTCTCAAAGGTAATACTAATCCAACACACATATGTAAGAAACAAAGAATAAGTAAAGTCCAGAACAAAGACTAAATATACTCAGAGAAAGCAGTGAATACTGAAAGAAATTTTAGAACAAGAATGTGAAGGTGACATAAAAGAAACTGTATGAATTAATAAACGTTTAACAGTATAGATATTTGAGAAATATTTTGTATATAAAAATGAATATTATGAAAACCAAGATTTCCTTTTTATTCTAGTTAAGACTTCAGAACTTTTCGTATAAGATGTTAGTTTTCGTGTGTCTAAATTTCTATTTATGTTATTGTTGACCTATGTAATAAACATTATTTTGGATTATTTACGCCTGTATTTATTAACTTCTTGCTCAAGAATCATCGCTCCCTTAATCTCAAAGCTCTGCGGACAATGTATAAAATGGATGTACGAAGCCAACTGTTAGTTCCTGTGTATAACGCAATAATCGTGCTTACACAGATGAAAACTTAAGTGTCTCTAACTTCTGCGAATTTATCGCAATCTGCACCTTTATGCTATTATATAGACAATGCAACTGATCAAACCTATTCACTGAGTTCCTTACCAACCTAGCCATGCAAGAAAGATTTCCAGAACTAGTGTTAACAACACATACGTCTTAGTTCTACTAAACCCAGTTCCAGAAAATTGCTATTGTTCTCTGTTTTGCAGATTCATTCTTATGATCTAAGAATTGCTCGTAAAATTGTTGCAACACCCCTGTTTAAGACACCCTTGTCAAGCATTGTATAAGACAGTGGATTGCCTATTCTTTTGAAATCCTCTTATCAAAGCTATCAAATAAGAAGTACATCAAGAGTAAAATACAGTATGAACCTTCCGAATGCCAAACTGCGTCAAAACAAAAATACAGTAAGACAAATCATAAGCGTATTATAAAGATATCTTTAAGGCAAGTTTGAATTATGTGAAACCATTTTTAAATACAACGCAAAGGTATTTTAAAAATAACAAAATAATACTTTTTAAATAATTGCCTATATAATGAAATCTGTATATTCGTGCATGCAATTTTGTACCTGAAAGAATTTATGTACTATATGATTTGATGTTACGAAGTCCTGCACCCTGGCCCCAAACAGCTTTTTACCAGTACTGAGACCAATCAGTTGCATCGCATAGCAGTGAATGCTCTAGAAACTACCACGCGCATTAGCTTCCTTTGCTATGTACATCATCTTACCACTCTCATTTTTGGAGCCTGCCATCCGCATTAGTTTGCTAAGTGCACCGTTTTATTATGCCTTTTACCTCGGCACGTTAATTTCTTTACCATGCACATTGCTTTACTACGCACATTGCCTTACTTATTGGCAGATCCTCCTTAATCAACCCTGTGTATTGCTGCGCGACGCATGGATCATTGCATACTGATATGAGTTATATAATATAAATGTTGTATTTAAATATTTGCTGCCAGTTTTTCCTTAGAAAGTTCTATACATAAATATATATAGTTTCTTAGAACATTTCGACCTTGGTTCGAAAACGTACAAAGACTAGATCCACTCTAAAGAGATCCTCCAAATCATACCATACGCACTGCTTTGATCAGCAATGAATTTCTTGTTATCTAGCACGCACATAGCTTTTAAATGAACCCATTAAAAAAGATTTAAAAATATTGTCATATATATATATATATATATATATATATTCTTTTGAGTTTAAAAAATGTTAAGATCTATGAATATGATTCAACATTTCTATGTTACTCTGCCATAAGAGATTTATTTAACGTTACATTTTATACTTATTAAGTTTTTCCAGTATGTATTTTATTGGTTTTTTAATTATTTTTCAGGTCAAATCAGTAATTAATTAAATAATAGGTAATGAACAATTCTTAAAAACTTTTACAGTGAAGAATTTTAAAGAGATATAAAAACTGTTGTAAATGCAACATATTCCATCTAACAGAATCAAAAAAACAACGAGCATCAGAAAGTAGCATAACGTTTAATGAAAACTGATAATGACTGTCAAAATATACAATGTTCTGCGTGTAAATATAGTAGTAGAGGACAATTAAATAAAGTTAATGAAAATTAGATTTTAGGCTTCAAAAATCAAGATTCGTTACAGTGCCATCCTACAAAAAAACTACAAAAAAATAAGATTTCTAAGCATATAGTTAAAACCCTTCTTTTTAGTTTTGACTACTTCTTATGTCAATTAAACGTTTGTTTGATTAAAAATTTCCATGGGCTCGAAGTGGTTAGAGTGCTTCGAGCATTTCTAGACCAAACACATGTTCTTGCTTCTAGTGTCCCAAGCACTCCAATTACTCAACGAGCTTATAACCGCGTAATCCGAAAAGCTTGTTTATTCCAATTATGCTTAGGCTCTTCAAAAAAAGGAAACTACACAAAGTAGCTTTGTAACATTAAATGAAGTACATTTCTATGAATTAATTGTGATAAATGTACTACATAAAACTAGAAAAAACTTTTTAATCTCCCAAAAATTTGTCGATTTTAAGAGATTTACGGATGTAACAACTTTATTCTACCAATAAAAGCATCACAGTAGCTGTACTTGTAATAATTTTGGCTTGCAAAGAATGTAATACAGAATCATCATTCGTTGAATGGATCATGTCTACGTGACTTTATCTGACACGTCACTGATGCTGTCATTTACGCCAATACTATTTCACGAGAAAATGAAAGATAGATGACCATCGCGCCACTTACGTCTTAAATTTTGTATAGTTTGTTTAAATTTATAGAAAATAGCAGCACTATGGTGTTAACTTAAAGTATATTGAAATGGAGAACTACACATAACTTGTAATAGTTTTTATCAGAGCATTTTTCTAAAAGCATTTCAATGATACGATAAAACCAATGCAATCAAATAATTTTACAAATTCAAAATAAAATAATCTTAAAACCTTGTATTTTTATTATGCTAAATTATGTGGAATGAGATACTGTAAATTCTTTTTTCAATACAAACTTATAATGAAAAAGTCAATTACAAAACTTAATTAGTCTTCCTACGGTTGTCCTAGATGTTTTTTTGTGACATAGAGAATTTGGAAGAAAAAATTTGTTTAACAAATGCAGCATAAAGACCATGTCAGTGCATACGTAAACAACTTTTGTATGCACTTTATGTTTAATTATACAACAATGTATTATTACTTTAATATAAAAAGGAGCCTAATGTTTAAAAAAGTAGCTAACTTGAATTCACCGTTTTTTTTAAAATTATACTTTATTTGTTTGCTAATGAAAGAAAATTTCAATATCCATGTGGACAGTCTATAAAAAAACCTTTATACAGGTAGTGAGACTTGGGTATAGACAGTTATATCGAATACAGTTTCACTTGTAAATAAATGTTTTTTTAATGTTTTGACTTGGAAAGATTTAAAAATAAAGAAAGACAAGATTTACACTAAAGTGTCGTATGCTTTGGCTGTCAAGAGATCCTCCAGATTATACCATACGCTTTGCTTTGACTGACAATGGATTTATCAATGTTAACCACGCTCATTGCTTTGACCATTCGGAGATCCCCAAAATATCACCAAACGTATCACTTTAAGCGATACGTCTGTAATCTATTGTTTAAGCTTATTGCTATAAAGTAATAAGGATCCACATCATCCTAAAAGTACTTAATTGTGCCAGCTACAGTTTTGTTCTATGTAACTAATCATAATAGGCACCTACTGAGGGCTCGATGGTATGTGGGTATCAATAAATTTTTTGCTCCTAACGTGCAATTTTTGAAAAAGCGATGGAACGTGACCGACTAACAGATGCACAATCCTTTGATAGCTCAGAGGTATCATCACAAATTGTCAATACTTTATGTTATAACATATGCAATGTGTGTACGAACTGACGCTATCTTAGTCGAGTTTCTATGTGGAATGCAAGTAAAACAGCAGTTCTCTATTTGCCTCCTACATTAACAAGTAAGAAACAATTTATTTTGTGCCAACGATATAAAAAGTACATAATCATTAGAAAAAATGGACCACCATTAAATGCAGATTGATATAATCTTGAATTTAGTATAATTTATGAAGTAATTCGTAAGTTATTATAATCAGATTACCATTTGCTTAGTGTAATCTCTACATTTACAAAAGCAGTTGAATTTACAGGGCTCTTTAGACAGTAAGGATTTTGTAGTCAAGTACTGCTCTCCACGCAAAATATTTTAAAAACTGCTAAGATACTTCTAGCTATGTTCCCAATATGAACAAACGATACTGGTATAGTAGTTGTAAGGGAAAATCTTGTAAGTTTTCATATTACACTCGAATTCTTAGTTTGCAAAATGAACACTGCATTAGAATAATTAGGATTTCATAGCCCACTGTATAAAGATCTTTTTATAGTCATTTATAAACAGATTTAATAAGAAAACATCAATGAGAATCGTAGAACCATATTTATCAGAGGAAGAACGCTCGGGGTAAGATCGAAGTGCATATACATTAGTAAATAATGCAGAAAAAATTGTGAGATCATCATGGCATTACGAAAATAAAAAAATTTTCTTATCAAGCTGTATAGGTGTTTAATGCTGTACAATGTGATTAGAAAATATTGTACAAGTATTGATATTTGTACTCAAAAGTTAGGACATCCACACCTTGAACAAAAATATGGTAAAACCAGATTTAATGCATCAAGAAATTCGTATTCTAAAGAGTGCTTATCAATCTATAAAACAATAAAATAAAAGTGACTGTATGTTAGTAGAAAACTAGGATGTTATCAAGAAAAACTGTAGAATATAAGAGAAGTCCTTGACATTTATTTGTAATAATGCTTCAGCTCTTTATAATAGCCCAAAGAACTCAGTGAATAATTTTTAATCGAGTGCTCTGCAGTTACACTATGCATTGAAACCACTTTTCTAATATCATAATGCAGGTACTTCAATAGCTGAGTCAAAGTCGTGGGGAGTTTTGTACTATTACAGTTAGTAATACTCTACAGACTCCAACTCATATGGTCCAAAATGTGCACCTGCAGCATTGCATGGCCAAAGTATGTGTCATTGAATGTGATAATATTGAGTAGCTCGTAAGAATAAGCAAGTGCTTTACAGGAATACTGAATAGACAGTATACGCTTTATAACGTTAATATGATTACAAAATCGAACTTTAACCGTTAGAGAGCTATACCAAGATACACGGAGATAAAAATTAATAGAACAACCGTAACATCGTGCATCATGCGTTAAATCATTTTTATACAAATGTCTGTACAGTTACTTATCAACTGCAGATGACAAAATGTTTATAAAGTGCTGGAAGTATATGCAAATTTTAACGAGATTAGACGCAAGACAAAAGGTCACATTTTTAACCAACAAACATTTTAAATCAAAAATCAGAAGCAGAAGAGATCTCATGGAACTTAATATTTTTATTAGAAATCCATGGTTTACAGAAAGAAAACCGTCAAGATAACATCACATTACTATTTTTAATACCATATTCTATGTCATGATTTCAGATTCCAAAGAAATAATTACTTGTTATATGCCCTGTGTATGTTTGGTTATTACCAAATTCAAAAAACAGTTGCAGTATGTGGAAAGAGAGTTAAAGCCCAAGATGGAGTGGTCCAAAATGTACATCACCTTTGCATTAAAAACTTAAAGGAATTAGCTGCAAGTTGTGGAACAGCTACTGTTTAACAAGATGCAATAAAATCGCCTAAATAAGATGTTTCTTACCACCGAAATATTTTGTGACATAACGTTGTTATAATTGACATTGGCCTTATATTCCTAAGGCCTAATAAATAGCTGATGCAAGGTCCAATGAGATCCGTATAATCCCGTAATCACTTTAGTACAGTGTTGTATTGAGCACTATCCTATAATCGTTAGTCGACACTTCATGATTTATGTTAGTGTTCTTATAAAGCTTCTAAGAAACAATGACATTGTTTTAGGTGGTCGAGTAAAAGATAACTGGTGGCAAATCGAATGACAATATCGTATAAGTCCACACCATCTTATGGTTGCATAGTTTAAACACTATCTATTATTTAATACTGACGAAGGATATTGGAACTTGAATCATGTCTGCTTATGCGAGATGCTAGCAGAGAGTTCAGAGATGAACACAAATGTCAGAAAGGAACAGGTATATAAACAGTCACCCACTTGGACGAAGAATTACTTGGCAATAGTATTCTGCCTTAGCTCCCCTCGTAAAAAGTGTAAAAGATCTTGCATCATTACACGTTTATCTGACAAATTTATTCAAAATGGTGGTTAAATATGCTTATTGAAACTAAAGAATGTGAATATGAATCATTTAAACTAAAATAAGATACAAACACTGACACTCAGCCATGTGACTTTAATAAAGCAATTGCCTACTACGTAACAAAGTAAGTTGCAAAATTATAATCTATTGAGGTTAATCTAGGCATTGTCCAAGAAATTCAGCAAATATAACGTGAAAAAAAAATGTCTTATGAAAAATTTTTAAGGTCAGCATAAAAATCCTAGATTAACGTCCAATATCTGCATACGAGTGTACATTTTGAGTATCTCATCGAAGCTTTAGGTATTAAAGATTGAGTGTTTAGTATTGATTAACGACATAAAACTAAGGGTTCTACAGCATGGTAGCTTGAGAAAGCTGCCAAAATATGACTTAGCTCCCGCATAAGCTAAAGTCTTACGAATAGAGAGTTACAGTGTACAAATTTTGCTCAGCTAAAACTAAATTTAAAAAAAAATAAACGAATAAAGAAATTGGAAATTTCAAATGCAAAAATCAATATTAGAAAACAAAATAGGAAGTAACAAAATAAATAAATACAAAAAAGACAAAATTAATAAACAATAACAATAGTAGTGATAACAGTGCATGCCTAGACTTTCAAAAATAAATATAAAAAATTAAAAAAAATTTTCAACAAACTAATTAACGTTTTTCTCACGTTCATGCCTATCTATTCGTTATAACAAACCAAAAAGGTGCTCATACATCCGTCCTCAAAAACTTGGTTAGTTAAAACCTGAGCGTGAATAAATTAGCAGATCATTCAAAATACGCATAATAATAACATTAAACGCATTCTGATAGCATAATGTAAATGCATGCACTATTTTTAATATAAAGTCAGAGCAACGACTGGCGAAATATTCGTCCTAGAGCCCTAAACACTGAAGTAAAGGCACTAGTTACTGACTGTGACCAGTACCCGGCCACCAATACTACTTTACGAATTATAAGAATTAACTGTAATACTTATTGGTAACAGGATAACATTACTGTTAAAACTTAGTAATAATTTATTTCCAAATGCAATAAAGTTTGTTTTTTTAGTTCAAGACAAAAAAAAATCGAAAAACTCGTAGCTTAGTACTAAAGCAATTATACATAAGATGTGCTTATAACCTCACTTTTAGTAAGTACTAGTAGCCAGCCTCCTCAAGTTATAAACGGGCTTAGCATGGGGCGGTCAGTTACTGGCTCCTAAATGTAAGCCACTAAAGCAATGTTTTTTGCTGTAGCCATGTACTCAAGCATCTGACATACTCAGATAATTATAAATAATTATTGTCTACAGTCAGACTTACGACTTCTATTTATCGTATAGTTTAAAATAGATTCATAGCTTCCAAATTATACCTAACCAAAGTTAAAATTTAAGAAGCTGTTTAAGATATATGATGTTTTTTTGATAACATCCACTAAGTAGCCAGTAACTGGTACTCTTACCTTAGACGATTCACCAGGTACAAAGGCTGACCATGCCTAAGAACCTCAACATACAGGTAAAGAGTTAGATACACTCTGCACTCACTGAAAAGCAGGATCACTAGGAACCTATTAACAGGCATTGTATGATCTGAATGGCTAATGCTGATGACAAATCACATGCACGCATTTCATCCAGAAAAAATAAAATATTAAATTTTGCTCTTTATTTAGAAGTGAAAATGGCAAACTCAGGCAGGGAAACATTTGTCATATTTTTTACAAAAGTATTGGTACTGTAAAAATTTCCAAACTATACAAAGTAAACATTTTCTTATTGTAGTTTTCTATTTGCGTATATTCATAAGTACTAGCAAAACGATTATTTGTTTTATGTATATCTGAAATATTAGTCAGGAGACAAGTAAATTTATTTTCTTATCTGTCTTAATGTGTTAACAAAATAGTTTTGTATACAATGAACGAAGTAAGATAAAGCTAGATAAATACATCTACTAAAACATTTCTTGATTTTACATAAATATTTTACTTTTTTTTAAAGTCCGCGTGCATGTATCAGTGACAGTCCTCTATTCTCATATTTAAGGTTGTTAACTAAAGTTTATATACATATTTCTTTTTTTTTAACGAACTTACGTTTGTTAACAAAAAAGTGATAAGATATTGCATAATTTTTTAGTATTATTTAGTTAAAATACATATGATCTTCATCCAAGTAAAAAAGTATTATTTGATTTAATGTTACTATTGACGGAAAAGGTAAAAAATAAGTAATAAAAAAAAAAAAATTTTCAAAGTCTTTATTACGTTAATGTAAACAATTCAAAAATTCAACATGCAGTTACTCATTGCACTTAAGAGTTTAAAATTATAATCAAACACTTGTTTGAGCCTTGATTAATCGTTGGCCGTAATTGAACTTTACTTTAATTCATTTTTTGAATTTATATATTTTTTTATTAATTAATTTGATGGCTAATTAATCGACAAACAATTGTATTAAATCATTGTAATGTTAGTATTGTTTGATAACTGTAAAGTATCTTAAGACTTTGGTATGTAGTTAATACCATGGTTGTTGATAAAATACTATTGACGTAAATTAAAGTGAATACATTCTAACGTTCTCTATAAGCTGTTTGCTTAAGTAATAATTGTTTTTATTGCTTTCATTAGCAAATTTTTTAAAAGATCTTAAGCACTTAAAATTTGAGTGGCCCATGCTTTTACTTGTATGTACACACGAGTTCTTAAAATATTATTTCATACTTTTAAGTCAAGTGTTAAGCTACATGTTTGGATGTTTATTGCTAACATGTGCTAAAGAAAAGCTTTTTTCATTTAAATTGTTTTTCTAAAATTATTTTTTAATTTTTTCTTTATTTTAAGATGTAATACACTTTTATAAATTTGTTACCCTAGCCTGTATATTGTTATAAACAAGCTCTTTTTATTGTGATTTGGGCTTATAATTCTTAAAAGTCATTGGGTAACATTTACCAACTTTCTTTTATAAATATAAACATGCTACTTGCATGAAAATAATGGTAGAGAAGCACTTTACATATTATTTATTTCTAAATAAATATATATTTTTTAAGACCTATAATCTTATAAAAACTTTCTACCAAGCACAAAATAAGTTTTCTGATGAGAAATATTATAAATACTCATTATTTTCCTCATTGAAAACTGGTTATATTTATTATAATTTTTTTTTTACTTCCGGGATTCATATGACAGATGAAAAATACAGTTTTGTAAAAGATTATGACATCAACTTGTTACTTTAGTACATTAAGTTTTGTAGTACAGTTCAGTATTATAAAATGGAAGCTTTACGTTATTGCCAGCATTATTATTATAATTCAAGACTCATCTATAATCAACATTCTGTTGCTTTGTTTTAGCTTTTCATTATTGCAGGGCATCTTACCGGTTAGTTTTATTTAGTCTAGTTCTGCTATTTCTAAGTCTTTTAATTATATCGTGTGACTTAGTGCAACATACTGGATAAGTTTCACATATCTCGGATCACAGATATATACTATATTATGATCTACTGTGCGACCTAGCATTTTCTGAACAGTAGAAGCCCAAGGCACTATAACAGGAAACATTCTACGTTTAATTGTACTGTAGCTTATTCAAGCTGAGAATTGTTCTGTTACTAGGCCTATTCCATGATCAACATTTGATCACAGCATTATTCTAGCACCAACAAAGATCAGCAACTTTTTAGGTAGATTTGTAGTTTCATTGAAATCAACTGGTATTACTCTACTTGGATCAACATTACGTGTTACATTAACAAGCTAATTTTGTCAAATCATCTCATACATTTTTGTCCCCTTTGATCGAAAATGATAAAATGAACTTTGTTTGAGCACATATTTAACTATTCGTTGGATATACAATATCCGTAGTTCCTTTGTAATTGAGAGTTTGCTAGTGTTGTAGCTCTAAACATGATCTAACAATGCCACGATGAAACTTGTTTGTAGTTCTCTATCACTGAGAGATTTTTAACTGACAATAAAACTGCTGTCTCCACTTTGTTCCGTATTCTGTTAAAGTTTAACTTGTGTAAATATACGCTTTAAATTTAGTGCTGGTAACAGTCTGAGTAGTTGATTAAAGACTTCATATTTCTATAAGCTAAGGACTGCAATATATTTGAAAATAATACAATATTTATACCACTTATAAGCTTGTCACAGTTTCTAAGTTGTTTTAAGTGTGAATCTATCGTACACAACGTTTCGTAGGGTACCGTTAATACTTCATCGATAAATAGAAATTTATATTCTGTATACTACAAGCGCATCATTCTGAGGTAATTACTAGTAAAAATAGCATTTGTGTAATTATTTCATCTTTCTGTACTAGTTACTTTAGTAATCTGTGTAATGTTCAACCGTTTTCTAGTCTTGCTGCAATACCAGTAAGTGCACATACTTTTATAGCTTTTCTAGCATATATACCATCAGTATAATTCTTTAGCATATTTAGCGTTAAGTTATTTAGTGTTAAAGTTCTTTTAATACTAGCATAACAAGTTATAATAAGCTTCACACGGTTATTAAAATCACATGTATAGATCGTTTTCCTACCTGGAATAACGTATCGTTTTTTTTTGTTGGTCGAATACATCTTAATTTTTTTCTATACTGAAAAAAGAGGGCTGTTAATAAAGAGTGTTAAATGCGTATGCTTGATTAAATATGTTTTTACAATGCTTGTCTCTTTCTCTATGTCACTCAAAGTGAACACTGACTTGACTTAGATGTGATTTACATGCAATAAAGGCTTCTCTGAATGTATTAAACTCCTTTGCCAATAACATTTTTTTGTGGTATGGCCTATATTGTAGGAATAAGCTGTAGTAAGAACTTTCTGCGTAGTTTATATGAACAATGTAGGGGTTTTTTAACAGCTGATATTTGTCTAATAAACATTTTGATACCGTAGTAGTTATAGCAACACCGTGGCCTGTCACAAAAAATTCTTACTACCTAATGAGAGTATCTGGCCAGAGCCACTGAGCTACCATGTACGAACTTGAGAAGGGATAATCTCCTCCTGTAAGTATTTGAACTAAAGAGATTTTTCAGGCAGGCCACCGTACATTTCCCCTCCTTGTTTTTTGTTACTAATCCAGTGCTACAGTTGCCTGAGCCCTCACTGTGTATGTGTATGATTGTATTAGTAATAGTTGAAAACACGTTCTTAATGTATAATTGACTTGGATTGGCAGTTTTGGCACAACTGACCATTAAGGTTTTAATAGAATCCTCAGACATATTCATCTTTTTTGTTTTTTCTCTAAAAAATTATTACAGCATACACACTTATCACTATGACTAACTCTTGTTTTGTATAAACGTCCATATGTAACTGAAACTTATTTTTGTTTACATATTTCACAGTCATAGTAAGTATTAGTGAATTCTTGATAATTATTCTTACTGTTCCTGCCACTAGTATACTTTTAACTATTGTCAGGTATTTCTCTACTGACGGAAATTACAAATGTAGTTTAATCATTTTGATTATCATGCAACACATTATTTAAAAATTCCACATAATCAAAGTCACTGTAAATTACAAATTGATT
This sequence comes from Copidosoma floridanum, assembly GCF_000648655.2. The sequence continues at coordinate 3,223,311 of NW_019384288.1, read as the reverse complement.
ATTTCCGTTTGCAATGATACGATTTTTATAAGTTTTCAATAAAATAACTGTATTTTACTCACATTCACTGTCAGTAATTCCACTTACCACTATGAACAAAAATGTTAATTGTATTGTCCCACTTATTATCACTTTTTTCATAAACTTAGTTAACTTGCCTTCATTTAAAATGTAATGAAATAAAAATGTTTTTATCAAATAATAATTTTTTTTTAAGGTTATGAAAAAAAACCCTTTTAATTCATAGTTTTTAAAAAATGTATCGCCATTTAACTAATCGTTCATGTTTTTTTAGAAAACGATAATTTATTAAGACACATCTATTTTTAGTAAAATAGATCACTGCACGCACTGCATCTCGATTATGTAGGGCCCAACAAAATGTTTTTCGAGGGAGCCATTGTGGATTCACAGATCTGAGATCCCTCGCCACAATGTCAAAATTAACTATACTTGATTGATATATTTCAAAATAACTTCGGTATAACAAAACTTTAATAATAACATAAGCTCCCGGAAAATTAGGTAATGGATAAACTCCTTTGCGACCTGCTTATAAAATTTCCTGAAAATTCGAATTAGGCTGGGGTTGGCATGCACTCACAATCATAACATTACTATCTGGAATTGTTTTATCTTCCGAAGGTTCCGTATCCTCCAGAAGCATGTTGTCAACTAACTTAGTGGTACACATTGTACTAATGAGTAGTAATATAAGGTTTTATAGTCAGCACAGTTTGTTTGTAATACAAGTATGAAAATTTGTCACTTTATATGATATACTTTTTTTATGTCACTGCATACATTTGTCTTCCGTTAAACACAACGACAGTTAAAAATGTGTAAAAGGCTCCATACAAACACCTTTACGTAAGTATAATACCCACTGTGCAAAAACGACGTGAGACGTAAAAGAAGGAATCTTCACAAAAAGAGTGGCAATCACACTGTAAAAATCAAAAAATTGTAAATCAGCTTGTTAAGTCTTTTGTGCAGAAATGAATACTATTGTCGATCTTCTCTGTAAATGTGGTTTCTCGTAACATACAATATTTCCGTTAAACTCATTATAGAACAGTATTCTATTGTGAGATATGAAATGCAAAAATTGCAAAAATTGTATTTTTCTTTTAATAATGTTCCTTTCGTACAAGGTTTTTTTATCGAAACAGTCTGTCAAAGGTTCCAAGCGCCTAAAGTTAAGTACGCGCGTGTGCATGTGCATACGTCTGTAAAGTGTACACTGTGCAAGTACACATGGATAAAAGTAATAAGAAACCTTTTTTTCGCAGAGATGGACCATTCCATTACGTAAGACATTCGATTGTTCGAATGAAACATAAAAAATTGCAAAAGTCGTTGTTTTCTCTTTAGTAAATATCGTATGATGTAGAATTCCCTTCAAAAGTCTCATGTTACGTACACGCATGTGTGTGAGAGTATGACAGACACTGTGTAAAATTGCCATTTAAGGTATTTGACTATTCGTATGGAATACAAAATCTAAATTTTTTTTTTTTAATTGAATATATAAAGTGTAAAAAACAACTGTCAGTTGATATTTTATTTGTTATACAGACTTGCTATTAATACAATACTATAAGAGCCACTAGTCCAGAGTATTTCTTTTTGTCTTCGTATAATATTCATTATTATGAATGATTTTATCAAAACGCGTTTAATAAGTGTTATTAGGTCTTTATTAAGTGTTGTAAATGTTAACGAATCGCACATTTGTACAATGTGTGGTAGTGAGAGGAATAACGATTTAGGCTATGTATTAATCTATTAGTTAACAAGTAGTACTTTCTTGTACTACATTGTCCGATAAGAACGATTTGTGATGCGTTTAACCGTGGACTTTTGAACAACTCAGTGATTTGTAAAGCAGTAAGAAGTAGTCAAACGAAAAGTTCATAATAAGAACCTACTGGCAAAAGATTTCATACAATGTTTTTGTAGGTTTCTCATGTTTACCCGAATAAGTCGTTATTGATGTACTTTTTTCACACCACAGTACTTGTTGTAGTACTGAGACGTATGCATGACGATACGTCTTGACATAAGCTCATAGTCCAATGTTCCAATGGAGCTTCAAGAGAAGAAGGTAAATAGAGATTATGTTAAATTTTATTCAAATAATGATTGATCGTAATTCTTGTTAACTTTTAGTGCAGATCAGAGTCACCGTCACTGTACATAAATACGTTAGATGATGGTTAGTAACAAAATTACTTATATTTTTTATTTAACAATCATATATAATTTTTGTTTCTTCCACGTACTTACTTTTTTGAGATAATTAAAACAGTAGTGATTCTCTTACAAGTAGTAGTAGTTTTTTTTTTTTTTGTGGAGGAAGAGGAAATGTATTGAGGCACACCACAGGGACAGCGGTAGTGTGTGACTCAGTAAATTTTTTTTATTAGACCACCCATACCCACTAAACCCTCCTCCCCATGCCGCGTGGCTTTAGTTCCACCTCAGAACCACGTTAGCATTACTTCAGGGTGGAGCCACTAGGGAGACCATCGCGTCTCACAGCATGAATAAGCTGACTCACCACTATTTGCTGGAGGTGCCAGTCCTTTCGAGTCCTCAAAAGGAGTCGGGGTCCCTGAAGATTGGCACACATTCTCTAGCGCAACAACATTTGTTGCTTTCCCATGCTGATGCCTAAAGGGCAGCCTTGGTGTCCCGCGCCGCGGCTTTTTCCTCTTTCTTCTTGCAACGGACCACTGACCCGACGTAACAGTCCACCGCCCTCCATCTCTCTTCGGCGCAAAGCATCTCAGGGATGATTTTTTCAGGAGTGTGTGTCACGCCGAGCTTGTCCACAAGTTGCTGGCGCTCACGGTGCCATCTCTCACTCACGAAAAACGTGTGTACGACGGTATCAACCACCGCAGGGCAGTAAGCAAATCTGAGGGATGCTTTTACCGCCACGCGATGGAGATAGGCATCAAACTTACCATGCCCAGAGAGGAACTGAGTGAGGTAATAATTTACCTCTCCGTGCCCTATCTCTCCACCCATGCTCGCAGGTTCGGGATCAGCCAGTGCGTCCATCTACCCACACTAGCCTGATCCCACTCCTGTTGCCGTGTTGTCACCGTTTTTGCCCGCCTATCACCATAACTTTCGTCACCGGAGCCCCGGAATTTTCTTTACTGCTCCAGTGCAAGCAAAGCGAAGGGGATCGTTCGTGCTATCACCATAACAGCAGCAGAGGAAGCCGTGCGGTAGGTGGAAGCGATCCTTAGAGATCCGACGCACTGCACCGAAATGAGGCGCTCTCGGACGTCCCGCCTCACAACTGCATCCGCCCACACTTCCGTGCCGTACAGCATTATCGAGTTAGAGACCGATGCCAGAAGCCGTCCTTTGGCCTCTCGTGGGCCCCCAACGTTCGGCATTAGCCGTGTTAGCGCTCCCGAAATCTTGGCGGCTTTGTCAGCTGCTCTCTTGATGTGCTCCCAGAAGGTGAGCCCTGAGTCGACCCACACCGCCAGGTAGCGCACAACCAGACTTGCGCAGATTGCCTCACCCGCAATGTTCAGGCATAAGTCCCACCCAAACCACCTTTGTCTGGTAAGGACGAACATCTCCGTCTTGTTGATCGCAGTACAAAATCGTGATCCCTTAGCCACTCCGACACTATCGCGACCGTCCACCAAATCTTGCGCTCGGCCTCGAGATCTCGCTGTGACGTGCAGTGCTATGTCATCAGCAAAACCTACCTCAATTCCTCGAGGGTAAAGAGAGGCACCTCGCACATACTTATGTCCTCCCGCCTCCCTTGAGAATGCTCCGGAAAGAGACAAGAGACCACCCTCTCCAAGAAGGAAAGCTCCATCGGCGCCACTGAGTCCGAGCCATGCAGTCTTTCTAGCACGATTCGGTAACCCAGGCCCCACGAATCTTTCTCTACATCAGCAATGAGTTCACGCCAGCATCGGTTCTCGCTCACCTTGATCTTTCGCAACAAGAGAATTTTGCTTTCCTGTACGTGGCAAAAGCCATCTCCGCGTCTTCGCGATTTCTGTGTCGCTCTGCAAGACGGCATAGGCGCTGTGCCTCCCCACGCAGGTTGGCAATTTCTTTGGTCCACTAGTAGCACGAGCGCCGGCTCTGCCTAGCGGTTCTTTTGGGCATACACGTGTCACACCACTCCTTGACACGTCTCCTGGTACCTCCTATAAGAGCCTCGACTTCCGCCAAATTGGTGATCTTGGATAAATCGGTGGGAGGGGGCGCCCTTGTTATGGCTTCCCGTAACAAATCTCGATTGAGCTTTGCCACGTTTCACCCAACTACACGCCCTCAAGGCACTCCTCACAAGTTTGCACCATGTTCCTTATTAATTATAAAGCTAATATATTGGTAATAACTAGCCGTATAGTCCTTCAGAACCTGCCAGTCAAACACCCGTGCTGCAATTTGTGCCGACGCTGGTGTAAGGTGGTTGATCGTACCCTGGTTTCTAGTTCGCCTGAACGTTGCTGAACTACCAGAGTTCATGACGATGAGATCTAGCCTTACAGCCATCTCTAGCACTGCCCACCCCCTGGAGTTGGTTTTTAGCTTCCCCCAAATAATGGCCTTGGAGTTGAAGTCACCGGCCAGGACTATGTCACTATTTTCCCTGCACACACGAATAGCATCCTTGAGCTCGGCAAACCGCCCTCTAAAGACGCCGATCGATATGTTAGGGGAAATGTAGCAACTCACATATAATACACTTCCACTCCTAATCCACACGAAACCGTCCATGTCTCCAGAATCGGATACAAGGAACTTGTTGCTGCAAACCAGGACGGCCGTGCATCCAGTCCTGTCGCAGTACCAGCCCCAACCCAATAACGTGCGGGACGGCTCATTTATGAAGAGCAAGTCCACATCCCGGGTGCAGGAGAATTTGTCCAGCAGATTATGCGGAAGCACGGTCCTATCAAGGTTTACTTGCAGGATCACCACCATTTTCGCTGAGCTCCTCCTGCAAACGCCCGCAGCGCTTGACACCTGACAGTCCCAGCAACGTGTCCGGTGTCTGGTTTCGGGACGACGCATTCACACAGGCAATAGCTCATTTCTTTTTGGAGCAGTTACGTACTACGTGGCCCCTTTTACCACACCTCTAGCACGCCCTGGTCCTGTCAGGGCCGCCACACTGCCCAGCAATGTGGCCAAAGCCCAGGAACTTGAAGCAGTGCTCAGCATTGTACTTAGGCCGCATCCTGCAATTCACCCCGCCCAGCCTTATGTGATGCATCTTATTGAGGATCGTAGCCACCGTCGCAGGTGCATTAACGTAGGCTACCCAATTTCCCCTGAAAGTGCTAGATGACAGCCGCACTGCCAAGACAGGGGCCGTCTCTCCCTCAAAAGAGCTTCTAAGTACAGCCTGCACATTTTGCTCCGTCACCGTATGGTCAACATCTCTAATCTCGTATGTCAAGTACGGGGAACGGGTCCTCACGTCACCAGCACTCGCCACAGCGTTTCTAAGCGCGTCGGCGAACGCCTCGTGGCAGTTAGACGTGGTGTCTCTCAACTCGACGAAAACACTACCTGTCTCCCGGATTGACTTCTTCTCTCAGCGGCCTTCGATGGCTTGGCTACTGATTTTGGGATCATATCCTCCCTAGCCTTTTCCTTTACCGGTTTCTTTTTCTTACTTCTTTTCTAGACCTCCGTCCAATTTTCTCCACTGCCCGTTCCACCAACCACGCCGTGCTGTGGTTGCAGCTGAAAGCCAAGCCCTCTTGGCTTTTTCAGGGCCTTTTCTGTCATCAATTTTGAGCTTGGGGTGTCCCTTCCTCTTCTTCGTTTCCTTTTTTTTTTTGGTTCTATACTAATCTCTGGTTCATTCACTTCATCAAGCCAATCCTGGTAACGCTTAAGGGCGCCCATAGCTGTCGCTGCCAGCCCGACGAGGTCCTTTACGGTCCTTACCATGTGAGGGTGCTTAGCAATAAGTTCCTTGAGGTCAATCATCACCCTCGCAAGTACCTCAAATGCGATGTCAGCGATTTTCCGAAACTCAACCTCCGGGTCCAGCTTGGATCATCCACCAAGCTCAAGATTGTGTGGCTCTGAAGCAGAGTCAGCCCTTTCTCGTTCCAGTCCTGCCATGATTCTCCTAACTATGGGAGTAACGTCTTTGTGGCCACCCCTCCTCCAGAATTCATGGAGCCTACGGCAGCCACCCGGGCTTTCACTAGATCCGAACTGCTGGCGGATTTCCTCAGAGAGGTTACCGCTTGGGGTAGTTGTTTTTCATTGACGCTCTTGATTTTGACAACTTGTTTGAGTGGCGTACTGACCCGCGAAGGCCAGCACTACCCTTTTTTCTAGTAAAGAAAATTGAAAAGGGTTAAAAACCAAGGCGGCAGCCCACTCTATTACCAGAGAAGCATGCTATTTGCTTGGGCTGGCTGGGGGTCGCCACTCTCTCTTAGTCCCACCCATGAAGATTGCCCTGGCGTTCAGTAACAAGTCTAAGAATAGTGTTCGTGTGTAATGTATGTATTTGTTGATACACTACAATCATCCCAGCGTGTTGTAGCGTAGGTGCTACACTGGAATCAAAAGTTCGGAATGATCCAAGCAAGTAAGAGTAAATGGGTGTGGTTTTACACAGGGTTAGAGCAACTTACTAAAGTACGAGGAGTGTTTGAGGTTACGTATGTGTACGTGTAACCTAAGTACTGGCCACCTACAGTCAAGCCAAGCTTTGGTGGTAAGGACGATCAGGAGGTGTTTTCAGAAGAGAACATTTACCTCGAGAGAAGTGTACCTATTAATACAGAGAGAGAGAAAGAGAGAGAGAAGATGTAGAATTTTTAGAGTGTAAAAAGGGATAATAAATAGCGTGAGTGCACTCTTAAATTCATAAAAGTGATTGTGCTTATTTGTAGTTAGGGTCTCCTTTTTTTTTAGCTTCCTTTTAGAAGTATTTAATGTTTCTGAGCTGGACACCTGTCTTAGACCTTGTGGAGAAAAGGAATTCAGTGTGTATGGACGTAGTTAGTGGCGTACAAAAAAATTTTTGACAGAATCTGGGTGGCTGTTTATGTGCTTCAAATGTTCTTGTCACAAGTATATCGTTAAAACACACTGTTTGAAAGTAACACTATTCGTCATTCTAAATGAGTCAAAAATTATTGTGATAAAATTTATAAAGATAGCATTCATCGATAGCTGAAAACGATGTTGTGAACAAAGGTGATATAATTGTCGGCGTTATAAATATACCTACCTTAATAAAATGTGGTTTAAATTTATATTTTAATATTTAATAACTGACCAATTATACAGCCTGACGTAACACTTGCACCTTGGAAGAGAATTCTCACTCTCCGTTGATTTTGGGTCACTAAATTTAAATTCAACCTTGAAATTGTTTCCTTACATCACAATTTTTTTGATATTCTAATCTCAAAGTGCAAAGAACAAGACTTTATCGTGTTTTCAGGTTTAAGTAGCTTTGCAATCAGTCAAGCTATCGAAAAAATACACACAATGCTCAAAGGTATAAGTATTGCTCTTTCAAATAAGCATTCAGTTTGTGCAAATATCTTTTTTTATCATGGAGAAATTTAATTTTAAAAATTTTTTTATACATGAACGGTTTAACGGCTATGAACGAACGATACTTAAAAAGAACCAAATCAACTTCTTTGGCTGCTAAGTTCTATATTGTTCAAAATGCTATTTGTTCTCTAAATTCTCTGATATGCTATTCTATAAAAACCTTTGACGCTATTCTACCATAGAATAAAAATGTAATTTTTTTATAGTTACAATTCTTTCCAGCTTTTTGACGAGATTACAAGCCTAATTAAAGTTGACATTGTTTTTTTCGATTCCTTATGTGTGGCCCTTTATAAAAAGTTTATTACACGGCACATACATTTTTAAAATAAAATTTTTAATAAAATTTTTTTATTTAACATTTTAAAGTATAAAAAAAAAGTAGCAGAAGCCCATTTCACATTCTTTAAAAGAGATAGCTGAAGGTTATAAACACACTTTTCAAAAACTCTAAGCTCTCAGCCCCTTAAAATCCTTTACACACTGGTTTGAAAGTTATTGTTTGGAGTTACTAACGTACTTTCTTAAGTCCTTGGCTCCCAAACCCTGCCCACACCAAGTTAAAAGGGTAGTTTAGGTAATAAAGTACTCTTCCAAACCGCAAGCTTCCAAACTCACTTAACCCTGCTCATACTCAGTTCAAGAAAAAATTTCAGGTAAGAATCAATATTACTGAAACCCTTAGCTTTTAAACACACTATCCCCGCCCACACTAAGTTAAGAACATAGTTCAAAAAGTAAACATACTCTCCCAACCCGTAAGTTTTCAAACCCACTAAACTTTACTCATGCAGAGTGTCAGGAGTATTTTAAAGTTATTAACATACGATTCTGAACTTTTAACAATACAACCAAACTTTACTTTACTTAAGCAAACCGATAACTAGACCACACACCATCAAATCCTCAAAACCCTACTAACACAACGTTAAGTTACATAAAACGCTAATCGAACGACAATCCTGTAAATCTACAAGTACTCTTCACCTCTACCTTGGGTGTAACGATGCAAAGCATAACTAAAATTAAATGCTGCCATGCTCTGCGTGATCTTTGAATACGATCTTTAAGTTTATCTGATTCATCCATTTACTAAACTGCAAGCTTTTAATCTTTAAAATTGTTTTCAATCATTTAAAATTATATCAGTATTACTATCTTAACAAATATTCATATTTCTACCCTTATTTAACTGTTCTTTTATCGTGCATTCTTAATTCTGAGAACCCTAAAGCTAGTAAACCACGAACTATCACATTATTAAATTTAGAAATTTCGAACAAAGTGTTGGCGAGATCACATACCAAATTGTTTTTATGTTTACAAACCTCAAGCACTGACCCCCTAATTTCTAAATAAATAATGATTACTTTAAAACAGACGTGTATTGTTTAAATTAAATTCTCATTTAATTGAGTTAGCCATTAATGAAACAACAAAACTTTGTATCTACTGAACACCCTATACACGCTAAATTAAACGTTGAATTAGATGATGAAGCATCATTACCATGCATGCATGTATAATGTTTTTAAAATTAGAAACATACTAAATGATTCTGAACCATTTTTTGTTGTTGTTTTAGTTTACTTTTTTTTTATATTACGATCACGAGCTTATTAATTTTAAGTCTTTGACATTTAGGCTGCACATTCACTACATCCAAATAAATCAATCTCAAAATTATTCATCGGACATCCACCAATCTTCTTATTCTGAATTGGAAAGTTTAAGTTTTTCCTTTGAGTCTATGAACACAAAGTTATGAATTTGAATTTAAATTACAAAAAATTATTTGACCATACACAAATACAAGATAGCAAATTTCAGAAATCATCAGGTCTACTATTTTTATTCATGGAATGCTAAATTCACTGAGCGTTTACGTCAAACGTTGATGTTGTATTGGTCTTATTAATTCTTGTTCAAGTTGTGAACGCTTTTAAATCCTTGTCAGATTTTGAATATTTATTTAATTTTTCATGATTTAATTTTTTTTATGACTTACTGGTAGCACACTTAGATTTTGATGAAAAACGTTATCATAAAAGTGTGTCAAGTATCTAAAAAGGTTTTGTTATCACTTTGGCAAATTTGTGCCAGTTAAACCACAAAAATCTATCACGCCATCTATAAAAGTATAGTATTAAGAAAATTTAAATGAAATATTAAACAATTTAACTAAACCTTGGGTGCCTAACACGATTCTTATTACTTGAAAAACTAGACTAATACATTGGAAAAAGGAAACGAGAATATCTATACCATTCGTTGCTCCCACAGTATAAAAAGAACCAAAGAATTCTGTAGTTAATTGCTACTTTTGTTTATGTAGCAATAAAAAAAAATAGCTACATTTAATGCCAAAAACCAACACACTCTTAAAAATTTATTTGTACAATTAGTTACAAGACCTTGCACCCATACGTCTAAAAATCTAATCCCTGTTTCACAAAGAAAACAGTTAACTTCATCTAAACTTCCAAGCTATTTGTATATGATAAATAAAAAAAAAAAAAGAAATACGAAAAAGAAAAAAAAGGTTAAAAAACAGGATGAGATTATCATAAAAGAAGAAACGAAAAAGAATTTGAGGTTGTTCATTCTAGCATTGAACTACGCTTGTCGTTTGGTAAAACCAGCACGGTTAGTCCAGCTTAGATAAATAATTTAAATCAAGATCTAGCAAGTTTACAAGAGGAATTGATGTAACTATGGCTTTAGGCCTCAAAATTTTTACTAAAAATAAATGGAGACTTTTTATAAATTCTTTAACCAAAAGTTTTAAGGGAGCTCTTCTTCACAATAGAAATAAGTTTTTATCAGTTCCTGTTAGAAACACTACTATTTCAGATGAAAAGTAAAAGAATATGAAAGATTCAAAAAAATTGATTATAAAAATCTTAAATTGATTGATCCATTCTATGTTAACAGTATTTACATAAAAAGTTTCCAAAACTTAGTGACACGAATATCAAGGCAGGGTTATTAGGGCAGGGAGTTTTTTGGGCCCCAAACTAAGCAGCTTTGTAAAGATGATCACTTTATTAATATTATGCCTGCAAAATAAAGAAATGCCTAGGAGGCATCTAAAACAGTAATAAACAAACTTCTAAGTAATAACAAAGAACGTTAGTACAAACAAATAGTCGGTAACATGTTAAAAGAGTTTTAAGATCTTGGATATTACATGAGCCAAAATATACATTTAAAATACTAGGTAATTTAAGTGATAAGCAAGAAGAAAGATTTCACCAAGACCTAAAAATGATTAAAAGTCGATACACAGGACAATAAGATTCTATGATGATAGCTGACTACGTTGGTTACTTAAACGTAAAGATATAACTACTGTACACAAAAGACGGTCTGATAAACTTCAATTTTTGCCCTTATTAAACTCTTTATCAACAGAAACATAAAATTCCACGGCAAAAGTTCATTTCATAGACGCATGGGCACGGCTTGGATTACAAGCAGCTGACAACGGTCTTAGAGGACTCAGCCAGACTGTTGGTGGGTCCAAGCTGCCTCAAATCACGTTGTCTCAGTTCAGTGGTCTCCGAGAGAATTGGGAGACATTCAGAGATTTACTTGTCCCTATAATCCATGAGGATTCCCGTCTCACTGATGTACAGAGGTTTGTCTACCTCAAAACTCATGTCAAGGGTGAAGCACAATGGGCCTTAAACAACTTGGATATCACCAGCACTAATGACAAGTTAGCATGGAAGGCCTTGGAAGCTTGGCACGATCGTAAGCGTCTTTTGATTTAGAATCACATCACGGCTCTGCTCCACCTCTGGCCCATCAAGGAAGAGTCCACAGGAACTACTGGACAATCTTGAGCAGCACCGTTATCAGCTTGGAATGTTTGAAAGAGCTGTCAACCAGTGGGACGACTGATTTATCACGCTGGCATCCAATTGCCTTGACCCGATTACACGCCCTGACTGGGAGAACGAGCTTGGGAAGAGGAATCGGACTAATTCTGAGAGTCTCCCAACTTTACTTGTCTTTCCAAGTTTCTGCTTTTCTACAACGAAGATGCCTCACACTCAAGTCCCTGGAAGCAAACAAGCTACTAACATCAGTTGAAAGCGGCAGTGATCGTGACAACTCTCGACAAGGTCAGCAATGAGTCGGTGTTTTTGCCAAAACTACCTCCAACAGTTCCTGTCCTGCATGTGGCTAATGATACTACATCGGCCACTGTGACGCCTATAAAGCTTTTGACTCAGCTCAACGCCGCAAACTTGTTATCGACGCATCATTGTTCTTAAACTGCCTCAGGACAAGGCACTTTGCATAAACCTGTCCGTCACAATATAACTACCAAGCTTGTGGTGGACAACACCACATGCGGATCTACGAAGGAGCAAGCAAACAGAGTAGAGACGCCAGCTCTGAGGAGAGAGCTTCGAAAATAAAGACATATGAGGTGGTGCGTGCCCTACTTAATCACTGCTTAGAGAGCACCCTCCTCAGCCAGGACATTGCACGTAAATTAAACGTTAAACTAATACCGGCACCCGCCAAAGTGTCAGGCGTCTCGGGTGATTAAATGGAAGTGGCGCAATATCGAGTGCTGATACAGCTTCAGGGGCTGACACCAGACCAAGCGCTCAACGTTGAGGCATACAGTTTCAAGCACATCAAAGTCGTCACTCTCTCACGGTCTCTTTCAATTGTCCTGGACCCGGAGCTTGGTTAACTGAAGCTGGCCGATCCCCAGTTGGCCGCGCTCTTGACGCGCAGCTAGTATTGAGCACTGAGATTTATTGCCAGTTTCTCGTCCCTGTAACTGTTTGCACTAAGTGAATTTGGCGCAGAATACTATATATGGTTGGGTTTTCACTGGCGGGGCTTCTCCACTCCAAGGGACAATCCTTTTAAATACCTGCACAGCTCTCAACACGTTTAACGAAGACGCTAGCCTGGGTGAACTTGTCAGTCTGGTACGATGATTTTGGGCTCTCGAAGATGTTTCCCAAGTGAAAAGACACTCGGAGACTGACACTGAGTGTGAGAGGATATTCATCAACGATCGTTTTCATGACCCCAATAGTCGGTACATCGTCCCGCTTTCCTTGATGTCACATTGTCTAGACTTGCTCAGAGAGAGTCTGCCCTAGGCTCGTATTACACTCTCAATAATGCACAGAAGGATGCAGAGAAACGCAGAGTTTGGAAAAATATACCGTTTCATGAAGGACTATTTTACCTTGGGTCATATGAGACTTGTTGGGTTGGAGAAGCTGCTCGACAAATCAGTGCCTACTTGCAACATTTCCCACCACGGTATATCGCAGCACAGTAACGGTGGTACGAAGTTCAGAACCGTCTTTAGTGCTTCAAGGCCAACTTCCTAAGGTCGTAGCCTCAATGAAATCCTGTATGCTGGACCAAAGCTGCAGACCAATCGCACTGTGATTAATACTTGTTGGAAGCTTCACTGAGTGGGTTTTTATGCTGACACCAAAATAATATTCCACCAGGTGAAAATCACCCCCAACCATGTTCACCTCCAACGGATACTTTGGAACCCATCACCTACGAAGGATCCTAAGTTTTCGAGTTTTTGAGTTTCATCGAGTCCAGACTTTGGTAGTTTGGTCCACTCTGGCTCAAAGATGCAGTAGTAGTGGCAATAGCAGCACCATTGTGATTTCAACCAGGACCTTCCTGAGCAAACAGTAGCACAGACTGAGCAAATCAGGGGATTCTCTTTTGAAGCGTCCTCCAATTTGAATCACCTACTCCGTGGCTTCATAAGTCTCCAACTCTTGATCATGATCAAACGAGGCTCAGCCATTACACTCAAAGCTCTGATCACTGCAGCAGACTACCGAAAGGCCTTTTTAACCTGTGTTTGCCTCAGTCATTCAAGATACTTCGAAGCTAAAATGCAGAGCTTAAAACAGAAGGAGCTCCTCTGTGCTGACAGCCACCTCTGTTTCATGTAGCCTATAATGGACGAGGAAGGTTGCTTGCAAGTTGGAGGTCGTTTATATCGCTCGTTGCTCATCAGCGACGGAAAGCACCCTCTCATAGTAGATGGACCGAGTCACCTCGCTCAGTTGACAATACGGTGGGCATACACAAGGTGTTTGCATGAAGGCTTTCGGTTAACTAACGCATGTGTCCTTTAGCGCACTTAGATCGTTGAAGTATGATCCCGTATCTGTTCTGTTCTACGCCGGTGTGTCATGTGTGTACGACTCAGCATCCATCCAGGATCCCAAGCAATGACAGCACTTCGAGCTTAACGAGTCACCCTACCATGACCATTTAGTATTTGCGGCGTGGACTATGCCGGACCATTTGCTCTCCTTTTATATAAGAGACGAAGTCTCGTCACCATGAAGGGCTACCTCATCCTTTTTGTTTGCTTCAGCATCAAGATTGTATACCTTGAAGCCGTAGAAGACCTCTCATCGGAGAGCTTTCTTGGAGCTCGAATACATTTTATCGGACGTTGAGGCTTGCCCGGGGAGGTCTGGAGCGACAATAGCACCAACATTAACGGAGCTGATCACAAGCTGAACAGTCTTTGCCAGGAGTCTAAGTTTAACTGGGACTGCGTGCATGACTCTTTCACTAAGGAGGGTATAACTAAGTGCTTTATTTTACCATCCACTCCTCACTTTAAAGGGCTTTGTGAGACTGGGGTAAAGTTCGTGAAGGCTCATCTTCGACGAATCATTGGACCCCACCAGCTTACCTATGAAGAGCTCAGCACACCACTTGTCGAGATAAAAATGACACTTGATTCTCATTCAGTGGTGCCACTGTCTGGTGACTTAAAGGATCTCGAAGCTCTGACACCCAGACACTTTCTTATAGATGAGTCTTGAAAGGCGAGCCTGCATCCGGGTACTGCTGTATCGTCAAAATTAGATCATGCCACACATTAGAACCTCTTCTGGAGACTGCAAGATAACTTTTGGTCGCACTAGAGTCGTGAATATCAACATACTTTGCAGCAAGGAGCAAAGTGGACCCATGCGAGGACCAATCTCAACGTGGATGACCTCTTCGTAGTACTTAATCTGTCGCTGATTCACTCTGACAGCCAGTGGCTGCTCAAACGTGACGTCAAGATCCATCCTGGTCACGATGGCCGTGTTGGGTGGAAAATCGTATTTCTGATTGACTCATTGAATATGCTGGACGATGCAAATAGAAAAAATCACCGGAAAATATGGTTGTTAATGGCTATTGCACTTAAAAATTTAGTGTGGATAATAATGGTGGTACCGTATTACAGTTTTACGGTAGTTTCTGGCATGTTTGTACATGATGTTTTATAATAAACAGAGATTTTCCTTTCACCACTTGCGATACAATGGACAAATAAATGAAAAAATCTGTGTCATTAGTAAATAGATAGTGCTTGCAATTACCAGCTGATCGAAAAGTGAGATTGTCTTAAAAGTTTTTTTATGTCATAAATTAAATAATTAAGAAGACAATCTCACTTTTTAATGTAACAAAGTAATGTAATGCAATGTAAAACAATGTAATGACATTTAATGTAAGAAAGTAAAGGTTACTGGACATAAAAGCCTCTAAACCTACGTGATACATTTTGTTCTGAAAATACAGTTGAAAAGTACGAGTGCCAGGAAACAGAAAAAATTAATTACGTTAGCATACGTTTGTTTTATCCTGATATATGCAAGCGTTCTAACCTCAACTGTTGATTACCCACTGATACATCTAGAGCAAATAGAGTGTCGAATCATTGTTAGAGACGATAACAACTTATTCCTTGTAAACAGTTTAATCTTGTGTTATGTGCTACCACTGTGAAGCTTATACCGTCCTTTATTAGCAGTTGAAATGCATAATAATTTTATATCTCTACTGTGTCGTACATGTCGTAAAAATATGATTCAAGAAGATTTTCCGAACGAAGATGTAAATAACTGTATTTTGAAGGGTACATGGATATCTGCCAAAATTAGGATGGCTATTTAAGTAGATTATGTACTAAAAAATGTATAAAACTACACAATTTATCTTAAAATTGATAACCTCCCAAACACTTGCTCCTTTGTCGAAGAATAAATAAATGACGCCTTAAGTTTGGAAATAGAGCATAACTATTTTAATAATAATCTACAGATGCTAATATTTCGACACCCTACACATGTTCTCTTAAGGGCAATAAGAATGTGAGAATAACACGAAATAACGTCATTATTATCGTCATTGTTTATTAGCCAACAGTGACTAATTTTTGTTTGCGCGCTTTGTGTGACGTAATCGTTTGTTATCCCCGAACTTTTACTGTTCTGAATAGGACTTCTGTAGGATGTCGAAATATTGGCATGTAGATTATTATGGAAATAAAATCACCTTCTACTTTGAAATATTAAGTATTTTTGTTATTCATGACACAATGTCATCCAGAAGAAAAGAAGAAGGCTTATTTGCAAATCACATCGACGATTTTTCAAGCAAAAAAGATATGTATACTGATTAAATACGAGAGGCTGCAGGATTAGACCTTGATAAAAGCAAAACAAATTTTAATGCTAGATTGAGATCTGTTGCTTACTTATATTTAAATTCTTTGTGAGGAAAATTTGGCCCATGCAATAACTTAAAGAAAACAGAAGTTGGTATGACTGCTGTTAGACTGACAGAATTACTTACCACTACGAAAATATATGTTAGTGGTATTTTCGCAGTCAGCAATAATACGTTATACGTAAACTAAAGCTTTACAACAAACCCTTTTACACAGACTGCGTCAACTAAGGTAGTTATAGCTGCTTTTTTTATGGCTCCAACTCAGTTAAAATTATTTAGCTACTCACACGTATTAAGGCTGCATGTACTATGTTAATACACAGATTCTGTTTTTTACGTAAGTCAAGAAGGGAGATCAAATTTACCTCTTGGTACAACACTTGGTTGTCTTACGGCAAATTGTCCGATCAAGGTATCGGTATATACATGACAGTCTTTATGTGCAGTTAGCCAACATTTACGCATATAAATATGAAGAACCTAATGGCAGTGAAGAGTACGTTTGTATAAGATAAAGGGTGTTGACTTAAATTATTTCAAGATTTGAAAAATAAATTTCGACACAGCTTACGATTTCATTTTATAAAATGTACCAGAAATCATTTTGTCAAATAATGATATACGGCGAACAGCTTTTCATATCGTTACCATACAACCTGAAACAAAAACTTGCGAACCATATCACAGGAAAAGAGATTAGTAACTGCAGATGCAAATTACCCATACGATAACAAACACACCACTAAGCAGTAAGTCTACAGATGCTTTTTTAATTTTAATCACTTAATTGATCTGTGGTATAATGACGGCACAGAGGGAGGGGAAATGCGCACTCGTCCAAAGTAAAACCGTTGACTTTGGATCCATCATTTATCTTTGAACGGTAAATATTTTATTAACTAACCGATAAGATGGGTCCAAAACTCAGTGAATTAAACTCTGTTGCATCCCATCTAAAGAGCAATAATGATAAGGATTGTTGTATTCTACTTTTAGAGAAATTATATTACAAAATAAAATGAAAAATATGTTTAGCAAAATATATTCCACGAGCCAAAAAAAAAAGGATTAAGACTTATGAAAAATCAATAACAGAGAGATAGCAGCCATTTTTTGGGCTAATACATGACTCATTAAAAAGAGGAAATTTAAATCGAGATCGTTCTGCGATTTAAGTTATATAAATGTATCTAATAACTACGTAACAGCACGTTCTTGAAATTATTACAGCAGATGGTTTAAAATTATTGTTAGCACAAACATTGAAATAGATGTTTATATTGTATTGTTCGATAAAACGCATTCCAACAAATTTTACATTAGTTTGTTCTTAAACCTAGAAAAACAAAATTTTTTGAATGGTGGTTACACGAGTAACTGTAGTTCCAATACTTTCAGAAATATTTATTCTGGATGCAATCATAGCCGTAAGATTGAACAGTGGTGGCAGTTGATTCGAGAAAACAAGCTGATTGGACGTGAAAGCCGCCTTTGCGCTAGCTTTTCAAAAGTGCTTGTGGTCCTGCTGGCAATGTGAGGGGATTCTAGACGTGGTCACTCAGCCTTTCAACAGAGTTTACTTTGACAGTATGGATGATTGATGGCAACACCCATGGACGTGCACACTAAGTGGATCTGCTGGTTGCAGCAAGACTGTGTTTGTCAGACGGATTTTGGAACACATTGGTTTAATAAGAGATACTCGCTTTAAGTGGATCAATTCTTATAACGGTAAATGGCAGTCTGATTACCAACATCTCGAAAGTAACATTAAATTTCACAAGGGATTACCGCAAAATAGCGGTTGGGCAGACGATCATACACTAAAACTAGTCGTTATCCACGATTTGACGGCGAATCATCCGGTTATAGTGGTATCACCAAATAATTTACTAAGGGCAGTCATCAGAATAATTTGAGAGTTATAATTATTTCACAAAATATATTTTACTAAGATAGTGGCCAGCGTGATATATCGCTGAACTTGCAAAACATTATCATCTTGAGAAGTTTACGAGATTCCACACAAATATAACATCTTTTGAGACTAGTGTATCTGAAAAATGCATAGTTTTTGCAAGAAGCGTTTTAAGACGCTACTTTACGACTGTTTAAGTACCTTTTTTTGTTTCTCAAACAAAATGCACCGGAAAATCTACGATTTGAAAATTGAATTTTCCCAGATAAGAAGTATCTGTGCATATATGTTGCTAAGAAACAGATAAAATAAAGTGACATGGTGAACCAAATTCTAATCGTATCATTGTAACGGCATTAACGGCACGTTCTCCGTTTTGTTAAAAACACGTTCCCATTATAAGAGCTCTTTATGGTCTTGACACCAACCAACAGAGGGCCCTGTTGCGCAAAGCCGATACGACATTTATCACGTCTATTTGCGAGTGCTCGTTATACAATCTCGAAGGAAATGTTTCGCTCACTACGTTGCACAAAGAATACTTGTAAACATACGCCAACGTTCTTAGAAGACTCACGAACAAAAAAAATTAATTCATCGTAAAAAAAAAATTATTGTACAAAAACAAGGAAGTTTTTTACCTGCTTTGTTGGGTCCACTTCTCAAAACGGTTTTATCGATACTATAACAATCATGGAGCATGCGAAAAAATAATACTTCTGCCTCAAGAAAGCGTAGACTGATTGCGAAGCACATTCTTAACAATGATCTAAAATCTATGGAAACGCCAGGTACAACGATGAGTGGAGTCAACGCATACGTAAACGACATCGTAAATTTACCACATACCAATGAGTAAAAAAAGTGAAAGAAGCATTAACATATTTTACAACAGTGTTAACACCTTCAGATATTAGACTGTAAAAGAGAACGACATGCTGACGCGATCATGACAAACATAAGGACATTAAAATATAACGATCCCTCTGATGATGATGTTGATAAAGACAAAAAATAGTAAAAAGGCAAAAACACAAGATGCCGAGATTATTAGAAGCTTACCGAAAAAGTTTTGGTAAAAAGCTGCAGTTATCGTACAATGATTGTGCGATACTGTTATCTTTAAGGAGAGCAATGAACATACTGTTGTTATAGGTGGCGTTCACATACCAAAGTAGAACATTATCGATCTCATGAAAGATACCTTGAGGGAATGGAAAAAAAAGCATACCAGTTGGGCGATATCAGTTTGCAGTGGCACTTTGTACGGCAAAAATTCCTCAACAGTGTGTCAGGAGCTTTCAAGTGTTAAAATTACTGATTGACGACTATGACGATGACAATAAATCAGAATCGCCAAACAAAAGTCTATGATCTAAGTTAAAAAGTAATATTTTTTATAAAAAAGTGGTGCTGAATCAATAGCTTTACCAAAAAATTAAAAAAAAAAACTTTTAAAACTGCGCCTCCATCAAAACAAGTCCGGACATGGCTTCGGTTAAGCTGAAAAGTGACTTAGTCAAAGATACAAAAATAAAACTTGAGGAAAAAAAAAGTGCTATCGACTATTCGATCAACTTGCTACCATTGGAAGTGCATATATCTGGATACAAATTTTACGGTCCTGGAATGATACTATCGGAACGTATTAAGCATAGTCATATGGATGTAGGCTTGTTAGACTTAGTATGTCATTAGCACGATCTTAACTACGCTACAAAGGAGAAGAATAAACGTCTAAAAGCTATTCAGGTGTTGGTTGAAACATCTTTTTCGCGTATGCTTGCCGGAGGAACACCATCAGATAAGTAAATAGCCACTTCATTGACAGCATATGTAGCAAGATTACATTTGGAAAATTTTTTCTTACAACAAGAGAACAATTGGATCCAAATTTGAAAAGAAAAAGAAGAAAGAGAAAAAAAACATATTATTTTGCAAAAATTATACTGCAAACGGGCACTACAAACTGTAAACGCTGGTGGTAAAAAACTTGCGAAAGCTGTAAAAAATATATTCTTGCGATCAGACATAGGGAGTTGGCTAGAGAGTTAAGATGGCTATAGTTTTTATCGACCTGTAAGAAATTATTTGACCAAAAGAACCTACAACGTGCGTAATTTGAACGATGTGGGGATAGCTAATTATGTGGATTTGAATGCTTTCAAAACTTACAATGATGGCTACGCTTATGTACTCGTTGTCATCGATGTCATTGGCAAATACGTCCAGTCGGTACCTTTCAAGGATAAAACATAGAAGAACGTTTCCAAAGCATTTTAACATATTTAATCAAGAAGGGGCAATCATACACCAATGTGTCTCTAAACAAATACACGTAAAGAATTTGTAGCTCGTGAAGTGCAATCCATTTTACGAGAAAACAAAATTGAATACAGAGTAGTACGTTGCCCACAGGCAAGGCTGCAACATGTAAACGTTTTATAAAAGCTGTTAAAGAAATATTGTGGTGATACTTAACACTCACAAACAATCAACGCTTCGTAGAAAATCTTCCAAGTTTTCTAGAAGGACACAATGACACAAAGCATTAACCATCAAATATAATACTAGCTGACGTGACTTTGCACAATGTTGCACAGGCACGTAAAAATAAAAAGCAACGTTACCACAGGCATATTTATGAACATCTACACCACAACGTTTGTGATTAAGTTCATATCAGTAAGATAAGAAGTGTGTTGGCAAAAGATCATGAAAGTGGCTAGACTTTAGGGTTTATCAAAATTGTACATATCTCTTGCATGTGATGGCTTCCAGTGTATTTTCTGGAAGATTAGGCTGACAAAGACATTGACGATTTCTTTTACAAGTAAGATGTACTGTATTTAAAATACAGCGAGCGAATAAGAAGATTAGGATCTACTGTTCGAACCATATTCTACTGTTATTATTGTAGTTATTATTGTTTCAAACAGGCATGGCAATACGCAATCATGAGCAGTGAGTCAGTAATGTTCCTGACATGCTCCTGGTTAGTCACACTCAATATGTATCGATACTCGTATGTTTTTATTATTGAAATTATAAAGTTAAAAATTCATAGAAGTACATTAATTAAACCTTTTCTTATTCCTGTGCCTATAGTATTACATACTCTCTAGAAAATATTCCATTTGGCGACAAAAAGAAAAGCTCAGAGTGACATAGTAAAAGAAGAGAGTCTACCAAACTTTACATGAGGAGGTGCACCTATAAGTGAATATACAGACATTACAAAAATTTCAGTGACCGAATTAAGCAATGAAGAGTTGATAAATACTTTATATAAATATAATGCAAAGTTGGTTTGCGGTTTATTTAAAAAGATGTGTAACGTTAGCTTCTAGTAAAGATACGTGCATACACTATTGAAGAACAAAAAGTCAAGGACATTGAGGAAAATACAACAGGAGGAGAAAATACAGACACAGAGAAGAATAATACCAAAGATCTAGAAGATTTCAACGGCACAGAGACTGGCCAGCAACAAGGTAAGATGGATTTGCACTAAACCAATGAATGCAACATGAGTGATTCACTCGAGTTTCATTTAAAAAAGGATACTTGGCATTTATACATAAAACGTAAGGAAGTATATGTTATAGCTAATAATGTTAAAGATAATAAAAAGCAAGCCATCATTTATTGAAAAATGTGGAGCGGACACTTTCAAATTAATACGTAAGTTCTGTGCCTCTTCTATGCCGAAAGAGAAAAAGTTCTAAAAAATTACAAAGCTAGTATCATATCATCTTAAATCTAAGAAGAATGTAGTGATGGAAAGAAGCAAATTTTATAGTGCAAAGCAAATGAGTACAGAAACAGTAAGTAAGGTTATTGCTAATTTGAAAGAACTAGTGTTTAATTGTAACTTTGACAACAGAGACGCATTAATGAGAGACCAGTTGGTAAATTACATTTCAAATCTAGCTGTACATCTAGATTTTTTTAAAGAAGATAGTCTTACATACAGTAAGGCAGTCCAGATAGCGGTTACTACAGAAGCAGCTCTAAGAAATGCGGCTAGTATGGATAAATATAATACTTCAATATAATACATAGGAGCACGGGGACAACAAAAGGTGAGACCGGCGAACAGGTAGAGAAAAAGTGACTACAAAAAAACAAAAGGTTAAAAGAAGCACTACAGCGATTCAAAAACTAAAGTTCGGGTAAACTTCGATACTGATAAAATATACATACGCTGTTGTTGCGGAATGAAAAATGATCATTACACTAAAGACTGTTAACATCATACGAGAGGGCACTATAAAAAAGCCTGCATAAAAAAGTCTTTAATACGTTACGTGTTGGTAAATTTTACTCGCAGATTGATTTAAAGCATGTGCGTATGCAATTAAAGGTGTGTTAATGTGAGGGTGTGCCAAATACGGAAATTAACATCGATAATATATATTGTACTGGCGAAACAAACGAGAAACACGTTAGCATATTTCACGAAATATTCACTTGGCTAGAAAAGCAGACTTACGCGCACATCCAGAAAAATGCGATCTTTTTAAGCGTGAAATTAAAATTTTAGAATTTACGTTAAATGAATCAGGAATACATGCGAGTCTATCAAAAAGTTAAAGCAGTAACTTAAGCACTAATTCCAAGAAATTTTTAATACTGAAATACTTTTTTAAGTTTGGTGAATTTTTATGAGCGTTTTTTAAAAAATAGAGCAGATTACTTGAAACCATCATACGACTTATGTGATAAAGACAAATGGAATTGGACAACCGAATGTCAAAAAAACTTGATTGGCTTCAAAATCAAATAAAATCAGATAAAGTATTCATTTTATTCAATCTAACCGAACAACTTGCACTGTCGTGTGATACTAGTAGTAACGGTCTATCAGCAGTGTAATGACACCGTTATAAAAATGGATCAGAAAGACCGATCGCATTTGCATAAAAAATTATTTCAAAAACAGAAAGACATAGAGCAACAATTGATAAAGAAACTGGAGCAATTATATTTAAATGTAAAATATTTCATCAATATGTTTACAGAAATAATATCATACTAAAGACAGATCATGAACCGTTAAAGTTTATTTTTGGTAGTAAAAAGTAGTTTGGTAGTCAGAACGATCGATCACAATCGCATAAAAAATNAAAGAAACTGGAGCAATTATATTTAAATGTAAAATATTTCATCAATATGTTTACAGAAATAATATCATACTAAAGACAGATCATGAACCGTTAAAGTTTATTTTTGGTAGTAAAAAGTAGTTTGGTAGTCAGAACGATCGATCACAATCGCATAAAAAATTATTCCCAAAAACAGAAAGACACAGACAAATAATTAATAAAGAAACTATAGCAATTATATTTGTATTTAAAAAATTTTATCAATACGCTTACAGAAACAACATCATACTAAAGAGAGATCATGAACCGTAAAAGTTTATTTTTATTAGTATGAATATTTCTACGATGCTTCATAGTAGACTACAAAAATGGGCATACTTTATATCTGGCTATACTTATTCTGTAGAAGTTGATAAATCAGCAGCGAATGGTTACTGCAATACCTTATTAAGATAACCAATTGAAGACAACACTCCTATTTTGGGACAAGAGCACACAAGTTCACATTTTAGTCAAAAAAATGTCAATTTTTCAGATTTTACAGCTGTAGCTTTACAGAGATCCGTTGCTACAAAAAATCATGACATACTTTCAAAGTCATTGGCAAAAATTGGAAAAGTTGTCTTCAGTGGCGATGAATTATTACACTAAGCGCCACGAATTGTATCTCAAAAGAGGTTATCTTACCACGGGGCATAGAATTATCATACCTCATAGTTTACAGTGCGATATGTTAAAAAATTTACATTTATCACACATAGGTGTTTTAAAAACAGAACAACTAGCAAGGAGTTATTTTTGGTGGCCAAACATAGGCATGGACATAGAAATTTCAGTCAAAACATGTTAAATATGCTTAGAGTCACAGGCAGAACCAGCAATAATTTTGCTCACACCTTGGCAATGGCCAAGCTTGCCATGGTCACGGCTACACATGGATTTGTTAGGTCCTTTTAACTACTGCATGCTTTTGTATTAATCGACGCGCACTAGAAGTGGCTTGAAGTCATAAGTTTTAATAGAGACAGTACTGCAAAAAAGTTAATTAAGGTTTTGGATGATTTTCTTGCGAGATAAGACTTTAACAAACAGGTAGTTTTAGACAATGGAATTCAATTTAAAAGTGCCGAATTACAATTGTATTTAAAAGAACATGAGATCAAATATATTTTTTCCCGACCATACCATCTGGCAACTAACGGAGCAGCAGAAAATTTCGTGCGGGCTGTTTTAACAAAAGTAAATAAAATGATAAGTTATGGTCATGTTTTGTAATTTTTTACAATCACATTCTCATCAGATTATCAAAGTATGGAACATGTTTCTACGGGACTTAAACCATTAAAATTAATGTTTAAGCGAGACATTAAAACTAGATTTAATTTATCGAAACAAGAAATTTTAGATACAGTAGAAAAACATCAATTCGATTAAACTTGCTTAAAGAATGGCTGTAGAAAAAGTAATTTCTTAGTAAATGATATTATAGTTGCACAAGAATCGCAAACGTGACTGGATCATAAAGAGCAATGTTAAGATTAAACTTCATGTATAATGTGTATTATCAAACTAACTGTTCTGATAGTCATTCTATAAGTCGATTCTTGTTCTCCAAATCCTTGACGTAAATAACCTTAGCATCTTTTAGAAAATACTGAACAACAAAAAAAGCTCTGGATAAAGATGTATTTCCAGAATCCCAGGGTATACCCTGAAAATTTCTCTCAAGCCGAGTATTGACCATACATTCCTCATGCAAAAGTTTTGACCACCTGCATGGAGCATTAAGATAAAAAAAAATTAGTTGAGCATTTTCCTTTATAGGTAAAATAGTAACCTCTCGAGAAATAAAAAAGTTATAAGATTTTCTTAAGCCTTGAACATCCACGACGTAGTCGTGATCGAAGAGGTCTAATCTCTTGATCAGGTCGTTGTTAGCTAAGCTTTCTAGCTCTCACCAGTTTCTTATATTCACTTACCCCTCTCTCTTTATTATTAATTTTTATCCCCACTCTTTATATTCACCTTCAAACTCTACTCCCACTCTTCATACTATCTCCTACTCTGTATCACATTTTACCCCCACTCTTAATTCATTTTCACCCCTAGTCTTCATCCATTTTAACCCCCACTCTTTATCTTAACTCTTTTGCCCTCACTCTTTAAACTTTCTCTGACTCTTTATCCCCACTTTTTGCATGCCTACTCGTCATCAAATTTTACCCCCGCTTGTCTCCAATTTGTACCCCTACTCCTTACACTCCTACTTTTAGTCATATTTACCCCAACTTTTTATACATTCTCACCCCCACTCTTCATTAATTTTTACTTACACTTCTTAGACCCCCACTATTCATTATATTTTGTAAGGATCTTTTCAAGCAGCTGTAGTGAAGTGATAAGAGTGTGCAAAACAGTGCTAGTAAACATAAAAAGTCTTAACGTGCAGGACTGTGTACAGAATGATGCTGAGAAGCTAAACAATGTTGGTAAACAAGATGGTGAGAATGTGCAAAACAGTGCAAGAGTGCAGTGGAATAATCTACCCTTAGCATTCAAGATCTGCATAGCAACTGGTGTGATAATCAATTGTGGACAAAATGATTGCAATCTATTTAGATGATCCCCAAGTTGTTATTGCGTCCAAGTCACAAGTGCTCTAGAACAACATAATGCACTCAAAATTAATTCTGAGCTTGCCGCAAAGTATATGAAACGAAAGAGGAATGCAGAAATTATTGATCAGAAGCGTTTTACACTAAAAATTATGAATACTTGAGATCAACAGAAATGGATGACGACTAGTTTAATTTAAATATGAAGCAACCTATCATGCACCAAATGTAAAAGTTTAGAAAAAGAGATTCTGGATAAACACTGCAGCAAATTATCAATTTGACAGGTAATATGAATAAATTTAATCCAATGCAGGGGAGTTTATGTGTTAAATTACCAAGATATTTATTGGTAAGAAAGGCTTGTGAAAACGTGAAGAATGATGATGAAAAGAGTTTCATGTGGGCAATGCTTTAAACCGTACACGAAGTAAAAGGACATTCATATCACGTTATTTATTATAAATCGTGTAAAAATAAATAAAACTTGAATAAAAAAAAAATTTCAAGTATGTTGAAGCAAGCCAGCAAGTTTGAGAAACAAAATTCTGTCTCTGGTTATGTGTATGTGCTGCGCAAATAAGATGACAAGCGTACAGTTTCATCCTGTCATATTACACCTACGAAAAAAAAAGTCATGTTAATTTACTCCTCATTTAAAATTTTTAAATTTATGACAATCAAAAAGAAGAAAAAAAAAAAAAAGAAGATAAAAAAGTTCTAGAATTAAAAGACCATTACGTGTGGATCAAAAATTTTTCAAGGCTGGTGGTAGATCATACATCTAAGAGAAAGTGGAAATGCTGGGCTTGTGACAGATGCTTACACTGTTTCTACAGTGAAGACAAGCTCCGTAAAAATGAACTTGATTGTGCTAGTGTAAGGTGCTGCATAAATCTCCCAACTGAAGGAAGCAACATTCTCAAGTCTAATAACCTTTATTTTGTTGAAAAAGTTCCTTACGTCATCTATGCAGACTTTAAGTGTTTATTTACGTTTGTAGAGAATGATGTTTATGCATTTCATAGGCATCAAGCTTATAGTGTAGGCTATTACGTAAAATGTAGTTTCAACGACAGTCAATCACACTATGCATGTTGTCGAAGACAAGATAATACCGAAACACCAGCAGAGTAGTTCATTTAAAAGTTGAAGACCATTGGGAGTGAACTGCAAGAATTATATAAGAATCTAAAACCAATGAACTTGTCTCCAGCAGAAGATAATGAGTTTAGACAAGCTAAGGCTTGTCATATTTGAAGTGACTCATTCAGAAAGAATCAAAAGAAAGTGTGAGATCATTGTTATCTTCCGGGAAAATTTAAAGGTGCTGCACATGAAAATTGCAACATCAATCATCGGAATTTAACCTTTATTCCAGTAAAATTTTTTAATCTCACCAGCTATGATTCACACTTTCTTGTCAAAGAGTCAGCCACCAGTAAGGACTTCGAGAAACGTGTTAATTTTAAAGCTGAGAACAAGAAGTAGTACATTTTGTTAACGAAGCACTTAATAGGCAGTGACATCAATTTCCGATCTATCGATTTGTTTCGATTCATGCCCTCCTGCTGGAGAAAATTTGCATCATACCTAAACGAATGTGACACCTCTAGCAGTAAACTCTAACGTGTATATAGTGGGGAGCAGACAAAGGTCTTACTAAGAAAAAGTGTATTTCTCTACAACAATGTAAGTTTTTTGGATAAATTAAGAGAAAGAGAGCTGCCAACTAAAGTGAATTTTCACAGCAAGTTAAACGATAGTGAAATTTCTAATGCACACTATAAGCAAGTGCAGAATGTTTGGAGAACATTCAAAATTCAAACGCTCGAAAAATACTGTGATCTGTACTTAAAGACTGACGTTTTGCTGTTGCAGACGACTTTGAAAACTTTTGCTCCACATGCCTGGCAGCATACGAGTTAGATCCTGCACTATACTACTTCACACCCAGTCTAACATAGGGTGCAATGCTAAAACTTACCCAAGTTAAGTTAGAGCTGCTTACCGATATAGATATGCTTTGGTTTTTTGAGAAAGGCATCAGAGGAGGTGTGAGCCAATACTCTAACTGTTATGCTACGGCTAACAATAATAACATGGAGGACTAAACTTCTACGGAAGAAGACACATACCTCATGAACTTGGATGCAAATTACTTGTATGACTGGTCAATGATACAAGCATTACGAAAAGGAAACTTTCAATCTGTGAAAATAGAGTCAAACTCCCTCGATATAGCAGATGATGATAAATATGGTTACAAACTGGAAGTGGATCTGAAATATTTAGTAGCTATCCACAATGACCACAAGAATTTACTCCTCTATCTGCAACATATGGCTTCGCCTCACTCCAAAGAGCACATCAGACACACGAGATTGACACTAATAGATTACACACTAAACAATCAGTTCAATCTGCCTCTGGTGAATAAGAAAGTCAATGGGTTGATGAATAAGAGTATTTTAGTAACATTGTAATGGAATTCATTGGAATACGAAGCAAGATGTGTTGCATTTACGTGCAAAACGGGAAGATTATGAAGAAGGGAAAGGGTGTTAAAACGGCTGTCGTAAATACCAAAATTGGCTTTGACGACTACTGGAACTGCCTTTTTAACAAGTCTACGATTAAATGCGAGCAAAAAAATATCTGTTTCAGACTACACATCATCCATACAGAGCAACAGAGAAAAATAGCACTCAGCCAACAAGAAGAGAAACGTCAGTTACTTTCGAACGATACAGATACACTATCATTGGGCTACGACACTATCGTTGATGATGATCTCCAGCTACTAGATATGCTTGTTTATCTAGATAATGAGAAATTAGAGGAGAAGGTGATAGGAGAAGAAAAAGAGAAAGGAGGAGAGCTATAAATAAAGCTGCATCGTTCAGTTGAGCTTATTCTGCCACTAGACAAGCTAGAGAGCTTCGTTACTTCCTGGGAGTGTATACCTCCAAGCAAAAAAGTAAGAATTTTTTGAGAGAAATTACTATTTCTTAGCCTTATATGTTACATACTAATATTTTTTATTTCTGTTCTAGTAAAATGGACTTTGCTGCATTAAACCGTATCACTAACAATAACTATCTCCCCACTATGGGATTGTCGCAGCTGCAGAAGAAGAGGAAATACATGGGGATCGAGCTTAGAAAGGTCAATACCTGCTTTGGAAGCAAAGTAGTTATCATTATAGGTGATGAATCTTAAATCTTTATTTCACATCGTGTTTCAAAAGCAATAGAAGCCAATGATAATTTGTACAATGACTTGACAGGAAAAATTCAGAAATATGCTTTATTTATTGTATATCATGGTGATAATAAGCTTGAATTTGTAAATTTGTAAGCAAACATAAAAGAGCAAGTTCACGGAGGTAAATATGCATAAAAGGTTGTTTATCACAAGATGGGGTACAGGACAGGGCCCCCTCCACTTTTTCTTTGTCCTAAATATCTGACTTCTCGATCAAAATTGTCATGTAATTTATGAAACTCTCACCACTTTACACAAACCATATTACAACGTTTTTAAATGACTTTTTTTACTAGATATATGTCTGAATATTTAGATTTTAGAAGCTCTTGATCATATAAGCCACGAGAGATGGCCTGATCCTTATAATCTCTTAAATAATGAGTTACTGGATTTGTTTTTAATACTTTATAACTGTGAATGTTTTAGTTGACTAGTTTAGTTATACTACTTATAATCTTTTAAATGATGAGTTACTGAATTTGTTTTTAATAATTCAAAACTGTGAATGTTTCAGTTGACTAGTTTAGCGTGTATCCTTTTTCAAAGACATTTTTGAGCTTTACTCACACGTACTTTATTATTAACTCTGAATTTTGCCTTTTTATCATCTCGTCATTGATCATAAATTTTTGTTAAACTTAAGTTTAATTGTCAGCTGTTACATCGGCAGGCTTAATACCAATTATTTGATGCTTGCAAGCATTGTACGCTGTAGTATAATCTAGTAAAATCTCAAGCCATTTGTAATTCCTCCGAAGACTAAGCTTTGGCCACATTTTGTTTTTTTTAAAGTGCGATTAAATCGTTCACATATTAATGCTTTAAGATAAGTATATGTCAAATATAAATTGATGTTATATTGTCACATGAGGTCTTAAGAACTTATACTATAGAATTTCTCACCCCTATCAGTATGAAGATTTCTCAGTACTCTTCCATCTCCAAATACAAACTTGATTGCTGCTGTAACATCTTTTCTAGTTTCTCTCTTTACTGATACAGCCCTTTGCATACTTTAAAAATATATCTATTTCAGTTAGCGTGTACCTATGACATTTGCTTTCACAAGCATAGGGTATTATTTCTACAAGTTTACCCTGCCCTGTCTCATCCAAACCTCGAATATAATACTTTCGACGTGGATAGTTACAACGAGCTGGCGTGTGAAGCTCTTTGACAACCACTTTCTTCGTACGATTTATCCTCATTCATGGCTAAAAAGTAATTAAGACTCAAATCTTTGAATCATTTGTTTTATAAATCTGGCTTAATTATTTTCTGGAGGAATATAAGAGATTTGAGACAATATCACTCTCATTGTATTTACTTCCCACTTCAAGCTTGTAATTTTTTCATCACACACTTCACTTAAATTGATTAGCTTTTTACCTTGCTCATACCTCATTAATTTTATTTCATTTAAAAAAATATTAAAATTCACCACATCATTTTGGTGGATAGCTGCTGCAACATTGCACGGTCTTTTACATTCAATATTATATTGTGTATCTGTAGTGAGCTTAAAGCCAACACCTGGAGAACCAGAAAGATCTTGGCTATTGCTTTTACTCTTACGTCCGAACACATCGATGCTCATTTTTCTACTAACGTAAATTCTCACCAGCTTCAGTATATATATGTATATCTATTTTCACGCAACTTTTTAATAATTAGTTTTATATTCCTGTCATGGCTAGGATTTTCTGCAGATTTTTTCTCTATGAGTAATCGAAGTCGATCGACTAGATTATTTTAATTGTCTCAGTGTATATAATCTACTTGCTGCATAGTCTTAGCTATTTTTTGATGAGGTAACAATTGTCCACTTTTTTGACTAGCAATGAGATCAAACTTTGGAGCTACAATTGCATTAAATTTATTACTATTGTGCATTCTAATAGGTCTTTTTTTCTTGTAGTCCCTCTTGTGAGCAGTTAAAAAATAAAAAAGCAAGTAGTATTTTTCTAAATTATCTCCAGTCATGCGGGATCTATAACGATGTTTTTTCACGAGTAACTCCATTAACTCATCATTTGTTAAAAAGCTCAACTCACCCATCTTACTTCAATTATTTTTAAAATTTATCTATGAAATACCAAATTTGTATGATCCACCTTCTTTTCAAACTCCATAAACCAAACGTAAAAAATCTTTCCTATTTCTATTAACTATTCATTAAAAAACATTGTCATGAGGTTAAATGGTAACATTTACATTATTATTTCATCATTATCATGATCATTCTCACTTTGACAAACAGCAGACTCAAATATCATGTCATTATCGCTGTATATTTCTTTTTTTATTAGTTGGATGTGTAGAGGCTTATTATGAATTATGAAATTATTCCTTTATGTCCTTGTTTTAGTAATGATTTCCTGAAGAGGATCGGTTAAAGGTTTAAAGGTTTAATTGAGTAAATTTTTAACTTTGATATTTTAATAATTAATATTTTTGTTGACGGCTTCTCTGGCCTTCACCAGCTGATGGAGCACATCTTTTTTGTCTTTGTACATGTTGATTTTTCAATGTTTTGAAGTAGATTTATGTAGTGCTCTGTGGGTGCCCTATATATATACATGTATATACAAAAATTGTCAAAACTTTTGCGATATCGACCACTCTTTATTTTTTCATCCTTATCAATGACAACGAAACCATATTTATCATCATTCCAACACTTTATGCAGAGGTTCTCAAACTGGTTATCAGAGAAGTCATCAGGAATGTTCAAAGTTTACAGGGTCATTATACACATGTTTTAAATTTAGCTTATTTTGACAAAATAGAGTTAAAAGATTAACATTGTCTCCCACAAGGTATTTTGGTACTTGCGCGTACGACTGGCATAGATAAAAACAGTCTATATTCTTATGTCCTCGCATATAGTAAAGAAAACTATTACATTCTCCTGCTTTTCACAAGCTATGTCGTCAAAAATTATGAAAGAATTGGGTAGTGCATTACTAAAAGATACTACTGCTTCATATTTACTGAATGCAAAGAATCAAATGTCATCTATGGGCTCCAACAACTCTGGAAAAAACTTGTACTTTGGCTGATTAAGTAATTCTGAGCACAAATAGACGTTTTTAAATCTTAGTCTACTAGGGTCTACAATTAGTGCCAGTAAACAATTTGTCTGACCACAGTTAGAAACTTCACAGAATACGGCTGGAATACTAACTGGGAGTAATTTACCGTGTTGATTTCAACGATTTTCCTGTTTCACAGCAACGTCAAAGTTTGGAACTTTCAATTTTATAGATTGCTTTTTAAGCTGCATGTCTGCATGGAATAATAACTAGATAACAACTTATGTAATAATTAAATGCACAGTGCTTTTATGCCCTATAAATACAATGCTTTCTGAAGAAGGTGCTCAGTCATGATTCAACCGCTAAAAAGTTATGATCATTCATCGCCCAAGAGTACGTGATCTTTTAAATGGGATTGTATGTACTTTACTTAAAAAATCACACATACCAGGCTCTCAGTACTGCAGTCCTCTTACCAAACTTTTCAAACGTCTGGCCAGAGAAGATAAGAAAATTAATCCACTGGATACAGCGTGCAAAGAACACGACATAGATTATTCTCAGAATCTGGAAATCATCGAGGCTAGGAACTCAACAGATAGAGTCTTAGCTTAGAGAGCTTGGCAAAGAGTTAAAGCTGGAGATTAAAGTATTGGAGAAAAAGCAGTTGCTCTAGCTATTGCGAGTACTATAAAGCTTTAAAGTAAATTGGGTATTGATGTAAAAAGTAAGAGAAAACCATGCACTGCTTTGAGTACAGATATTAAGGCTGCATCACGAAAAGTTAATAGCAAATATACACACAAGTTTATTACTTCGACTCTAAATGGGGCACGTTGTGCAGTTAAGAAAGAAGGTGGTGATAAAAGTATAAAAAAACCCCGTGTCTTAAGTCTTCCTGCTCGAACTGGTGGTGATCTACCTCTAATATCCTTCATTGTTGGCTTGAGTGCAACCAGTGCACTAGCTACTGGTGTAACTGGCGTATTAAAAAGTATTAGTACAAGTAACGCTGCTGAACCGCAACTGCAAGGAAGCCAAACACATAATTAATTGATGGAGGCCATTGCACGTGGGAAATATCTAAGATTTTAACTATACACAACTGGATGAGGTGTTTACTTAAAGCCATATGCTAGAAAAGGTTTGAGAAAAAAGATTAAAGTAAGACTGCCTGCTAGAGCTCTGACAAATGTTGATTTATTAATATATGCTAAAAAGTTTTAAAATCCTTAACTTTTGGGAAGTATTCATGCAAAATGACTTACCAGTTAATAAATCTCGTTATCGTTAAACTGCTGTAGTTAATCTTGATAATAAAGAGGGTCCTGGAACACACTTGGTGGGGTATCAAAAACGCGGTAATGATATTGTCTTTTTTGACAGTTTTAGTAATCTACAACCACCCACCGAATTAATGCTATACTTTAGAGTTGCCAAAATCAAGTATAACCATATTAAATATCCAGATTATGATTCTTGTAAATGTGGTTAGTAATGCGTAAAATTTCTCTCAAAAAGTATGTAAGATAATGCCATAGCGCAAAATCGCTCGTTTACATTTTAGAAGTCATGGAAGAAACATTGACACTAAGTTTATCTAAAGCTTCTTTTGTATTAGAAACACAATATTTTACACCTATCGAGTAATTATCGAGACGTAATGACGTTCTCGATTTAGTAGAACTCCCAACATTAAATTCAGTTCTCAAAATTGACGTAGGTAGTTATAAATTTTACGTTGCTAATCAAGTGATCGTTTTTTCATCAGGCAGCTACTAAATTCGAGATATCAAGAAATTTTTAGTTGACGTATTACAGTCTAACGATATAACTATTGTTTTCAACCTAAAAACAATACACTTTGTGGTGTGATCACTTGTAATTATACAATTAATTAAAGACCATAAGATTCTATAAGTCCTCTTTCAGGTTTTACTAAACGTGTTCTTAAAAATAGCTAAACCCACAACTCAGATTAACCTGTAGCTGTCTTTAAAGACAACGCGCTAATAGTAATGTATAATATTACTACTAGAGCGTACATAAAAGGAAAAACAGTTCATACTATTCACAAGTTTCTTTTAGCTGTATCACTAGGTCAAAGGATCACCAAAGTATCATCACAAATTACTTACAAACCAATCGTTGGACACATTATTGACTATATACAACTACAAGTAATTAATCAGGACTGTAATTTAGTTAATTTTCAAGGTTTAAAAATAAAAGTTATGTGGTTTAGAATAAGAAGTCTTAAGTATATGAAACAGTGAAAAAACAGGCATGTATGGAGAATATAAAGTGCTTGTATTTTAAGTTCTGCAATATATGAATATGCATCTCTTGATACAACGATTTAGATGTATTATTATTCACTCGTATACTATTAAATAAAGTTCAATTATATAAAGATGTATATAAAGTTCTTATCCTACGGGCGTGTAAATAAACAGCTCCTCGGTAGCTCTAGTGGTAGAGCAACTGTCTAGTAAACAGGAGGTTGTGTGATCAATTTGCACTTGGGAAAGATATTTTACTCATTCTTTTTTTTTTTTAAACGAATCTTCTTAAAAATTAAACTATGAGGTTTACTCTTATAAGTCTTGAGTATATTGGACATTAAAAAAAAGGGTAATTGCGATTACAATACTTATCTTAACGAACGGTGTGAGTAAATGTACAGCTTTTTGGTAGCTTGAGTGGTAGAGCAAGGGTCTAATAAAAAGGTTGTGTGTTCGATTCAAACCCATGGAGAATATTTTGCTTATTCTAACACTGAAAAAAAGTTGGCTGGACTGTCTACTTAACTATACTGTGTACAGCGCCCCCAGGGGTTGGTGTTGCTGCTCACCCAAGTTGAATAAACTGCTCATCCGAGTTGGGTGAGCTGCTCACCCAAAGTGCGCGAACAGCAACACCAATAGACAAGAGTTTGGTTAAGTAGACTTTTGGTGCTGCTGCTTGCCCACTTTGGGTGAGCAGTTCACCCAACGTAAGTAAGCAGCAACACCTACCACTGTGGGCGCTGAACACAGTAAAGTTAATCAGACAGTTCACCCAACTATTTTCCGGTGTATTTATGTCTTAGAAAAAAATCTTATTAAACAGAAACTATGTAGTTTAGTATTGTGAGTCCGAAGTATATTAAATAATAATAAAAAGGGCATGTATAAAGGATATAGAGTGCTTGTATTAAAAGTGCCACTATCCATGCATATACACCTCTAGATACAACGATTTAGATGTATCAACATTCGCTTGTATATGCTGTATCGAGCTTAGGTGAAAGACAGCTCTTTAATGTCTAATTTACTGATAAGCATTAGAGCTACATAACTATTATATCAAGCTTAGGTAAAAGACGGCTTTTTAACAGAAGATGAGAAATTTTTCTTTTCTAGTACCAGTAAACGAACAGCTTCTTGGTAGCTCAAGTAGTAGAGCAACTGTCTAGTAAACAAGATGTTGTGTACTTAATCCGCACCCAGAAAAAATATGCTTTTTATTTTTATTTATTACTCAAGCAAATTAAAAAAAAAAACAAACTATGTTATTTAAAGTAAAAACTCTTAAGTCTCTTAGATATTAAAGAAAAGGCATGTATGGAGGATATGGAGGGCTTGTATTGAGGGCGCCGGTATCTATGCATATGCACCTCTTACTACAATAATTAAGATGTATCAACATTTGCTTGTATAGAGCGCGAGGTGGCTCGGTCGGCTAGGTCGTGGATTGGCACGCGGAAGACCGTGGTTCTATTCCCAGCCATAGTGCGACTTTTTCGGGCAAGTACCTCTGTGATGGTTTACATGTGCTTTTTCACCACGCAATGCTCCTCGAGGAGGGTTTAGGCAACCTTCTCGCAGCAAAAATTGCCTAATTCCCCCTACCCCCCTCCCTGTAATGGGGGGCCTCCCATCCCTTTCCTTGTCCTTCTCCAAAGTGCTAAGTGCCCATAGTAGTGCCCTTATTAAAAAGGAGCCGGAAGTAGAGCACTATAATATAAAAAAAAAAAAAAATTTGCTTGTATACTATTCGTCAGATGAATTTTGAATTTATTGACAAGCATTAATTTTACATAACTACTTTGTCAAGCTTAGGTTAAATACAGCTCTAAAAATTAATAATAATTAGTTTATCCAAACTTACGGTGTAAGTATATGTTTAGCTCTTCGGCAACTTGAGTTTTAAAGTAACTGTTTGGTCAAAAGTAGGTTCTGTGCTCAATTCACACCCAGAAAAAATATTTTTTTTATTATTATGTATTTTATGAAAAAATTTTTTGAAAAAGAAAATATGTAATAAAGTTCATGAGTCTAACGTATTTCGGATTTTGAGAAGAAAGGCATGTATGGAAAATATGAAGTAAATGTATTAAAAGTGCTGTTATCTATGCAAATGCTCCTTTTAATACAATAATTCAGATGTAGCAACATTTACTTGTATACAACAGATCGTATGAACGTCTAATTTACCGATAAACGTTAGATTACATATTTTCATCATCGAGCTTTGGCAAAAGATGGTTCTAGAAATTAATAATAGCAAACTTACATAATTTTATGAAGCGAGTAAATAAACAGCTCCTCGGTAGCTTAAGTAGTAGAGCAACCGACTAGTAAGCAGGTAGTTGTGTGTTTGATCCAAACTTGAGGAAGACTTTCTTTTTATTCTTATTTATTTCTTAAAAAATTAAAAAAAAAAAAAAAAACTACTTGGCTTAGTATTAGAAGTCTTAAGTATATTAAATATTATTAAAAAGAACATGTATTAGAAATAAAGAGTGCTTGTATTAAATTTGCTGTCTTCTATGCAAATGCACGTCCTAGTACAATGACTTGGACGAATCGACATTTACTCGGAGACTGTTGATCGTATGACTGTCTTATTTGCCAATAAGCATTCAAGTAACATAACTACTATATCGAGTGTAAGTGAGAGACAGCTCTATTAATTAAGAATGATAAGCTTGTTTAAACTTGTGGTGCCAGTAAATTTTTAGCTTTTCAGTAGCTCAAGTGGTAGAGCAACTGTCTAGTCAATAGTAGGTTGTATGTTTGATTTAAACTCAGGGAAGATGCTTTTCTCATTCTTATTTATTTCCTAAATGAATTTTCTCGGAAAAAAAACTAGAAGGCTTAGTAGTGTTATGAGTTTGAAGCATGTTAAATATGAAAAAAAGACATGAATGAAGGTTATGGAGTAGTTGTATTAAGAGTGCTGCCTTCTATGTTTATGCATTTTTTGATACAATGATCAAGATGTATTAACATTCGCTCGTATACTATTGGTCGTATAAGTTTCTAATTAACTCGTTAGCTTTTAAGTGGCATAACTACTGTATCGAGCTAAGGTAAAAGACAGCACTTAAAATTGGGAATGAGAAACTCATCTTATTTTACGGTGCTAGTGAACATACCACTTCTTGGTAGCTCAAGTGGTAGAGCAAGTGTCTAAAAATTAGGAGGTTGTGTGTCTAATAAGCACCTGGGGAGATTGCTTTTCTTTTTATTATTTATTTTCTAATCATTTCTTTAAGAAGAAAAACAATGTGGGTTTGTATTTTGAGTTTTAAGTTTATTAAACTGTCAAAGGAAAGTTATGTCTGGAGGATATAGAGTGCTTGTATTAAATATGCCACCATTTTTGCATATGCTTTTCTTGATACAAAGATTTAGATGTATTATTGTTCGCTTGTAAGCTCTTAGTCGTATAAATATCTAATTGACAGATAAGCATTAAAGTCACATAATATCTGTGTGGAGCTAAGGTGAAATAAAGCTCTAAAAATTTAGAATGGAAATCTTATTGTTAATTACGGTGCGAGTCAATATACAGCTCATTGGTAGCTTTAGTGGTAGAACAATTGTCTAGTATAAAGAAGGTTGTGTGTTTCTTAGCAGTCGGGGAGGATATTTATATTTTTCTCATTCTTTTTTTTTTCTAAACAAATTAAAAAAAAAAAAAAAAACTATGTGGCTTAGTCTTATGAGTCATAAGTGAATTGGATATTAAAAAAATGGGTATGCGTAGAGAGAATGAAGTGATTGTATTAAAAATAGCACCAGCTATGCTTATGTACATCTTGCTACAATGATTTGGACGTATTCTTTTATACTATTGGTTATACGAATTGCTCATTCACCGTCAAGCATTAAGTCACATAACGACTTAATCCAGCTTTTGAGATAGACAGCCTTAAAAATTAAGATTAAAAAACTTATTTTAACTAACGGTGCAAGTAACGTACAGCTTCTCGGTAGCTTCAATGTAAGAGCAACTGTCTAATAAAAAGGAGGTTGTGTATTCGATTTAAACCCAGGAAAAATATTTTGCTTATTTTTGTTCGTCTCTTCAAAAAACTTTTAGTGAAACAAAACTATGTGGTTTGGTATTATAAGTCCTTAGTATATTGGATATTAAGAAAAGAGCATGTATGGAGGATATAGAGCGCTTGTCTTAAATGTGCCACCATCTTTGCACATGCACCTCTTGATTTAATGATTTAAATGTCTTGGTATTTGCTTGTATACTTTAGGTCGTATGAACTTCTAACTAACCAACAAGCATAAAAGTCAAAAACTACATATCAAGCTTAAGTAAAAATGAGCTCTATGAATTGAGAATGATAAACTTATTTAAACTTAGGAGACAAGTGAATGTACAGCTCTTCAGTTGCTCAAGTTGTAGATGAACTGTCTAAAAACAGGAGGTTGTGTGTCCTATTAGTAACCAGGAAAAATATTTTTTCTATTTTTATTTATTCTCTAAATAATTGTCCTTAAATAACAAAAATATGTGGTTTAGTACTTCAAGACTTAGGTCTACAACATGCTTAAAAATGAGTTATGCATGGAGGATATAGGGGAGGATAGGAGTGCTTGTATTAAATTTGCTGCCTTCTATGCATATACATCTCTTGACGCAATGATTTAGCTGTATTAATATTTGCTCGTATACTATCAATCGTATAAGTGTCTTATTTACCGATAAGCTTTTAAGTCGCATAAGGACTCTATAGACCTAAGTTAAAAGACATCTCCTTAAATAAGAAATGAGAAACTAATCCAAACTTACGGTGCTTGTAAATGTACAGCTTCTTGGTAGCTCAAGTGATAGATCAACTGTTTAAAAAACAGGAGGATGTATGTCCAATTAGCAACCAGGGAGAATATTTTTTCTACTCTTATTTATTTACTAAATAATTTTTCTTGATTAAAAAAACTATGTGGTTTAGAATTATAAGTCTTGAGATTATAAAATTGTCGAAAGAAAGGCATGTATGAAGTAAATAGAGTGATTGTATTGAATGTGATGCCATCTTTGCATATGCTCTTCTTGATATAATGATTTGGATGTATTATTATTCGCTCGTATAGTATTAGTCGCATGAATGTCTAATTTACCGATAAGCATCTATGCATAAGGAATACTTGATATAATTATTTGGATGTATCAACATTCGCTTTAATAGTATTTAATAGGTCGTATGAATTTTTAGCTAATTGATAAGCATAAGAGTCACTTAACGACTTTGTCGAGCTTAGGTAAAAGACAGCTTCAAAAACTAAAAATAATAAATTTATCCAAACTTACGGTGTGAGTGAATGTACATCTCCTTAGTAGCTCAAGTGGTAGAGCAACTGTTTAGTAAACAAGAGATTGTTTGGTAAGGTTTAAGGTTAAAACCTTTAAAACCTTTAAGGTTACAAGTACGGTTATGATAAAAATTTTCTTACCTTCTATATATGCACCATTATTATGTAACTCATTTTACATAATTAGGAGACCCATATCATTCAATTTGGGAACGCTAATGGTAACGCTCCACTTTAAACAAGTCCATTAAAAATTATAGATCACTACGAAGACTACTTCATTGCACCAATTGGTGGTGGTAAAAGTCTGACCACAATTTACAGGAACGGTGGAGGAGGTGTTAGCAGCATCTACGTAGAGTCCTATTATCAACGAGGACACGAAGGTATCATTTCTTGCTAGAGTATTTCAACGAGTTCTAGCACTTATTAAACATGGTTTCAAGGCTGTTGGCAAAGAAGCTGTTCGTGCAAGTATAGACATTATGTCTGACGTCACTGCTAAAAATATATCTTATAAAAATACATTTTGCTCGCGCATTATAGAATCTTCTTGAACGTTAAAGAGAAAAGCTAAAAAAATTTGGACAAAATTATGAAATTTTCAGGTTATACATCTAACTGACTCGACAAGCCTTTTTAGCTTCGAAGAACTGTGCAGTTAAGGTATCGTAAGCGTCGTGAGAGTAAAATAAAAGAAATTAGAAAACGTGCAAACAAGATGAAATATAGAGCACGATGAAAAGAAAAATTAAAGAGAAAAAGAGAGCAGTAAAAGATATTTTTGAAAGTCAAATTTCTAAACACGAATTTAAAATCAAACTATTTGTATAAAGATGCTTGTCATACCTTGTTTTTAAATACTGGCTTTTATTTTCTCGATGAAGGAGATTACATCGATAGCAAACTTTATCTTAACGGTTACTGCCTCTTTGCTTTTAATAAAACACTAGATTAGGTGGCCAACAAATTTTCCCATTGAAACCTGATTGCACATAGTAGCGTTAGACTGGACTTTCGACTTGCTGATGCTTCAACTTCAATGGTTGACTGTATAGTATATGCTGAGTACGAGAATATTTTGGAAGTGGATGTGTCACGTCAAACCAATGTCAACTTTAGTAGCTAAATGGCACTTCTAACTACACATACTTACGCTCACTGCTTGAACACGTCAGTTGTCTCTTAATTGAGTTTATGTTGGTTTGTTTAGTCAGCCATACATTACAATGGACATTGTAGTATTTAGTATTCCAAAATTAAAAGAATGTGACCATGCCAGAAAAAATTTCTATCGTCACTCTAAGTAATAAATTTTTCGCACTTAAGGTTGTAACACCTACTTGTCACTTGCAAAATTTAAGTAAAGAGACGCGATGACAAAAGATTTTGTTGTCCTGACATTATCATGGACTTGATTTCTTTGTGGGTAAAGCATCTTTAAAAACGATTTTGAAAACTTTGAATGATATAAGAAGAAACACACGCAAAACTTACATCAAAGGCTGTAAAAAGTAGTACGATTTGCACAAAATTACGAATTGTGTGGTAAAAAGTTTGGAATACGAAATCAAGTGTCCACCTTTAGAAGCCTTATTAGTAGAGAAGTATTGTATACTTCACGCATTAAAGCCAGATAAGCGAGACTATCTTTGTTATTAAATATTGCTTACAAGTTGAGGTATTAGCTCTCTGAACACAATTCATACAAGAAAATTATCAAAAATAACAAAAATTTTCCAGGGACAATCTGCAGATACTGCAACACCTGTCACGAATCACTTCGCATACTGTGGGTATACTTCGGGTAGAGCAGATTTCATGGGTAAACAGTATATACCAGATCACATTAATTACTTACAAAAAAATTGCAAAGAACGACGTTGGAACGTGAAACCACTACAAAGCCTATCCTGAAACGTAGGGGTCAACTTTCTTTAATGTTTTAGTTAAACATGAGTCATAAAATAGGTTTTAGAAAATTTCTTGATAGTTTTCCCGATAATTAAAAAAAAAGTACGACATAATAAAAAAATTTTTTTTTAGTTGTTCTTTTCAAGATACAGTCGAAAAATGAAATAACTAAGGGCATGTTTAAGCATAGTCCAACCTCAATATATTTGTGCACTTTGATTATGTAGTTTTCTTTAGAGAACCCGTAAAAATTCTTATTTTCGGCTATTTTTGCATCCCTTTTCAAGGCACAGCTTTTTTCTCATTTTTAAAGGTAATGTTTTCAAGGAAAAGAGAGTAGAAAAAAAAAAGAAAAAGAAAGTCGAAGTATATGCTCTTTTTTTTTAACAAAAAATCATTTTGCAACTACTCTTATTTTTGCTATCTTTTTCATGCACTGTCAATTTATCTTCGGACAAAAGAAGTAGTGGCATCAGTCACATATAATTGCAGCATGTTAATGTTCGAACAACGGTTTGGGAACTTAATACAAAAAATTTTTTAACCTATCAAAATAATACTCATAGTGTGTATTAAAATTGCCAACTCAAAGTCTAACATGATATTCTATTTTGTTTTTTGATACATAACGAGGATAGAAACTGTAAGTATGACCCTTTTTAAACTCTCCTTGTAACACAAATGCCTAACAGAAGCCCCCACACAATAACGAATGTCCTCGTAAGGGTTGGGGAAAGACAAGCTATAGCAAGGATACCTTAGATAAAGGCGGGCTTCAACCCTGAAAGCACAAAAGTAGTGGTCTAAAATGTTGTTGCCACTAAGAAAACAGACTTGACCCTGAAAACCAAAGCAGTTGAGGATGTCAAAAAATTTGTCAAACAGGTGTAAGGATTAGTTTTGGGCCAAGGAATAGTGGTTACTACTGCACTATAAATAATGCTTAAGATTCCGAATTTAGACAATATTATCGATAAAGAAGAAATCAAAAAATCTATTGAGAAGATCGTTGAAAACCGTAACCAAGACTTAAGGAAGTGGCTGCTAAAAGCAAACGCTAATGGACAAAGAATGACATTCGTGACTCTTAATAACACAGTTGCCAAGGTAGTCGAATATGCCAGCTGGGTCAATATTGGCTTCGTCTCCCACCGTGTAAGAAAAAAGTAAGTTGTAACAAGGTGTTTTCAATAAGTTTGGTTATGTATCCTATGACTGTAAAATAGAAGAGCAATTGTAGCTGTGCTTGAAATGCAGAAATTGCAATCGTTGCAATAGGAAATGCAGTAATACGGGATGATATTTTTCTTGCATAACAGGGAATAAAAAGCATAAGTCTGGCAGAAGCAGCTGCTTAATTTTAATACTAGCGATGGGTGAAGCTACAAGAAGGACCCAAGCACACCAAAAGTACAGGGGTCACAATTTTTAAAGAAGTTGAGCTAATAAAGACCCATGCTATGCTAGGAACACGTAACTTACCAGGCAGAAAATTTCTTAAATATATAGCAGTGCTAGCAAAAAATACAGCCTACTAAGCAGACCCAGACACAAATGATAGTTCTCAGGGATCCCAAGTCCTTTTGAGGACTCAAAAGACTTAGCATCTTTTTCAACTAGTGACTAGCCAGATCACTAATGTTGTGACATACGAAGTGTCTTAAAATGTAACGAGAATTTTTAAATTTCATGGGTTTGGAGACTCCACCTGTATAAAATTTTTTTTATTATGTTGGTACACATGCCCCTAAAGTACAATAAAATCTTAAGCAATATTTATTGCTAACTTTTTAAGTGGCAGCTACTA
This sequence comes from Copidosoma floridanum, assembly GCF_000648655.2. The sequence continues at coordinate 3,179,903 of NW_019384288.1, read as the reverse complement.
ACGTTAGACGTGTTTTTTGAGCTCGGCGATTTTCGTTTGTAAAAAAATGGACCAAAGTATTTGTATTCAAGTTTGTGAAAAAAATGAAATAAAGTGTAGTGAAGTTTGTAAAATGTTAACAAAGGCAAATGGTGAGTCTGCTATGAGTAAAGCAAGAATCTACGGGGGTTACAAGCGTTTCCAAAACGGCCGCAAAAACATTTAAGATGACAAACGACCCTGACGCCCAAGCACATCAACAACCAATGAAATCGTGAAAAAAGTGGCATAGTGCATTATAAATTCTTGCCACAAGGTCAAACAATCAATAAGGAGTACTACCTACAAGTTCAACGCCGTTTGCGTGAAGCAATCTGAAAAAAACGCCCAGATTTGTGGCAAAACAATTCATGGCTTTTGTACCACGATAATGTACCTGCTCACACTTCATTGCTTGTTCATGAATTTTTGGCCCATAGCAAGACTGTCACGATGCCTTAGTCCCCATATTCGCAAGATATGGCTTCATGTGACTTTTTTCTGTTTCCAAAAATATAGAGAACATTAAAAGGCCGTCGTTTTACAAGCATAGATGACATTAAAAGCGAATCGCTGAAAGAGCTAAAAGCTATTACAAATATTGAGTTTTAAAAGTGTTTCGAGAATTGGAAAAAGCGTTGGCATAAATGCATTTTATACAAGAGGAATTAATTTGGAGGGAGCAAAATAGATATTGATAAATAAATAAATTTTTTTTTTATAAAACGAAAATTCTCGTTATTTCTTGAACACACCTTGTACAATGTTCTCTCTGGTGGCTCAAGCCTAAAGTAATGCTAGCGCAGTTTTAGGGTAAAACATAAGCCACGCATCATGGGGGGGCGGGTTTAGTGGATATTAGTGGTCTAATGAGAAAATCCACTGAGATTCACACGACCGCTGTCGCAGCAGTCTGCATTAGGATATTCCCCTTTTCTCCATAAAAAAAAAAACTACTACAACTACTACTACAACTAGTACTACTTCTGAAACTACTACTACTATTACATTTATTACTACTACTTTTTTTAGCCAGCCAGAGTAAGTAGCGCCTATTATCGCCAACGAAGTGGGCTGCTGCGCTGTTTTTTACCCTTTCCAGATGCTTATTTTCGAGAAAACGGGGTTTGTTGCCTTTCACTGGTCAACAGGATCTCAGGAAGAACTAAATATGAAGAATGTCTCCGTTAAACTAGTATCCCAGGCAGAAATGTCAGCGAGAACAGCAACGTAACAGTTTTTAGCAACCAGACCCAGCAGGAGCTCACCTCTTTATAAAAGCCAAAGGTGTAGGGGATGTGGTTGCATTCTCACAGCAAATTTAAAAGTCCGTAGCTGAACGGACAATTGTCAAAGTAAGCACTAAAAAAGTGACGCTAGAGGTCCAAGACCTGGACACTATTGTCAAGGAAGATATGGTTGAAGAGGCGTTTTTTAAGACTTTGGGACTGAATATCCTGGAGCCTACTGTAGCTGTCTTAAAACTGAATATTAAAGGACATAGGCTAACATTAATAACAAAGGAAAAAGCAACTGATCAACAAGCAGAGAACAAAAGCAGATTAAAGGTTGGCTTCGTAAGCTGCCAAATTCAACGAAGAATGGAAGTAACAAGTTGCTACAAATGCCTAGGATATGCACGTGTCTCAGGAAACTGCAAAATAAGAAGATAGGTCTAAGCTTTGCTTTCAGTGAGGAAGCTCAAACCACCGGGAAAAAAATATTCAGGCCCAGCACGGGTGCTTACTGTGTCCAACGTTGGATAACAAATACGAATCTGGCAGTGGGAGCTGCCCACTGTTTAGAAAAGCACTGGAAGAGGCCAGGAAAAAGGCTCAAGCAGGACGCAAAAAAAGCGGGAAGTCCTTGAGTAGGAAGGTGGGCTAATGTGGACCCACGCTGCGCTATTTCCTTGTACCTGTTAGCAAGGCAAAGCATCATACTTGTAGTAGTGCTTGCTCACTAAGCCGCCTACCATAAAGCGCTAGTCAAGGTGTTGATCCTTAGGAACCCCAAGTCCTTTTTAAGATTCGAGAGGATTGACTTCCCTCGCATTTGATGGCGACTTTGCTAGTGGCTCCACCCTGAAAGAATACTAACGCGGTTCCGAGGTGGATCGTAAGGCCTATGGTATGGGGAAAGATTAAGTGAGTATGGGTGACCTAAAAAAATAAATCTACTGAGTCCTACATTACCGCTGCATTCAGTGCCCCAATGCATTTTTCTTTCCTCCATAAAACCAGTCGTTGTGTCACATACGACCCTAGGAAGATGTGAAAACATCGATATGGACATGTGCTACTATTTTTTTTTGCGTTTTAAAACATTCAACATGAAAAAATTCAATTTCTTAAGATTTTGAAAAAGTTAACCTTACAAAAAGTTGTTGTGTTCTTAGTAAATAAAAAATGCCAAATTGCATGCCATATTTTTAATCAATAAAAAATATTTAATAAGGGAGTATACCCTCTAGTTACTAGAATCGCTGTAGAAAACTATAGTACCGGCATAGTTTTCAATGCGTTGTATTCATGTACATGTAAGTTTTAATCTAGGTTCTTACTTGTTTTTTTATTTATAAGTAATTTAACATCTACTGAATGGTTATTTAAAGAGCAATAATGTGATTTTTAAATTCATATATTCATCTCATAAAACAATATGACCCTCATCTCGACGTTATTTATTAAAATATCAACAGATGAAGAGGCAAAAAACAAGGACATCGATAAGATACCCTGTTAAATTAAAAGATACATTAACATTAATAACTTGTTTCTAACGCTGAGAACAGTCTTGAAATTTTAACTGGAGCTTCGTCTTGCCATTATTCACCTACAATTCAAGTATCTCGAGTATATAATAAAAATCTCGAGGTTGTATAAGAAAATATACTACAAAAATCTAGCTAAAATATATTTACATGATTATTTACTTTAAAGTGTGTTGTTTATCGCTCTGTACGATAGTAATAACGATTAGTTTGAGGTAGCTATAGTAAGAAATAAACGCTGTAAATATAATTTTATTTTAAAATCTCGAAAAAGTTCCATCTATAGTCGTACTACCTTTGGTAGTAGATTTATGTCGATTATTATTAATACGTCAATGTAAAAAATCGTGAAGAAAGTTAATTAAGGGCTGCGAATATTTATTTTTGAAATTGGCATTCAAATCGCTAGAAACAATTATAGGCAAAGAACTGTAATTTTCTTGCAATGCATTAGAAGTAATATCTTAATATGGTAGCTTAATAAACCGTAAAAAGCGAATAATTCCATTAATTTTAGTAATAAGTGAAATATATGAACAACAGGGTACTTAAAAAGTAAGGTTATATTTATACGCATCAATTGTAAGCGACGAACGCAAACTAATACACACACACGGATGGACGGCAATTGTCATCTCTCTCAGTCTATCCCTGTGGCTTGTAGACTACTTGCCTTACCTCTGAATTAGACAGACGAATATTCTTGCAGGCAGCAGCATAAGCAGGCAGCATTGGCCACTTATTGGCCAGCAGCTGTGCACATCATGTATGTGTGTATAAGTGTGCAAGAGCGCATGCTTATTTAACTGCTTGTAGACAAATATAATATAGTATACATATATATTTTGGCTGGCAGTAGTGTAAACTCAGCGCTTCTCAGTAGAGGGAAAACGGTAGTAGTATATCTATGTAGGTGTGACAGAAAAACTGTTACGCTTAAAAAGTTTCCACTGCCCAAGTGGAAATCCATACCTTGTATAAAATGTTTTTACGTCAAAATTAAAAAAAAAAAAAAAAACTACTACTGCTTCTGCTACTACTACTGCTACTTGTTGCACTCTTAGTATTTCTACTACTACTAAATAAATAAATTTTTTTTTTATAAAACGAAAATTCTCGTTATTTCTTGAACACACCTTGTACAATGTTCTCTCTGGTGGCTCAAGCCTAAAGTAATGNAAAAAAAACTACTACTGCTTCTGCTACTACTACTGCTACTTGTTGCACTCTTAGTATTTCTACTACTACTACTACTACTGCAACTACTACTACTACTACTTCAATTACTACTACTACTACCGGGTGGAGTTTTCGCTAGTTTCTCCATACCGGGCGCTTCCCCGGGTGGCGAATAGGGGCATCCTCCTAAAATATGAGGTGACACTGGGCAGCTGGGGTGGCACTCTGTGGTGGTGGTTGGGGGCGTGGATCGGGGGGCGTGTGTATCTGCGGCGATGTTGACGGGGGACTAGTGCCCCATGCCTCCATCAGTGTGGATGCATGGGCCGGCTCTGCTTGTGCTCCTTGTTCTTCTTTTTTTGCTGCTTCCGTAGGTGGCATTCCATTGCTTGATAGGGGCCAACAAAAACTAGCACCCGTCGTGTATAGAAGTAAATGGCGGTTAAAACATGCTTGTCAGATACATGCATCATACACTCTCCCTAAACAAACACAGGGACACTTACGGATTGTCCTGGGTTGCATGTAGCGGGTCCTTTTCCGGGCTTGCGTTGGATGCCTAGCGACAGGTAAAGCCAGATGATAAGGCCCGGGTAAGTTTGGGTAACCACATCTGATATGGCTGTACGCCTCATAAGCAAAGAAGATGTGGTGGGCCGAATAATCTAGGCTTACAGCCACTGAGAAGGCTATACGGTGGCACCTTAGTGTCTTACGCCAGCCCGTTTTGTTGGGTTGTCTGCGCGGTCTCGGAACTGTACACCTGCCGCTCGTCTTGCTGGGATGACCGTTGTGTACCAGCAAATACATACATTACACAAAAACACCATTCTTACACTTGTTACTATACGCCAGGGCAGTCTCCGTGGGTGGTACTGAGGGAGAGTGGCGACTCCCGGCTGGCCCGAGCAAGTAGCGGTTTTCTTAGGTAACAGAGAGGGCTGCTGCCCTGGTTTTAACCCTCTCCAAATACATATTTCTATAAAAAAAGGGTAGTGCTGACCTTTGCGGGTCAGTACGACACTAAAAAGATGCTAAAATGAAAAAAGTTGATGTGAAACAAGTACCCCAGGCGATAACCTCTCTGAGGGAATCCACGGGCAGTTCCGATCCAGTGAAAGCCCGGGTGACTGACACAGATCCCACGGATTCTGGGGAGGGGGGGGCACAAAGACGTGTCCCATGGCCAACAGGGACTGCTAAATGTTTCATGGCCTTAACTTACAGACAAAGGACGAAGAGAAAGCCTATCGAGTATAGGCACTAATGACACCAAGGTTAGCAACGTGTCGGTATTTAGCCACCAGACCCAGAAAGAGCTTGCATTTTTAGAAGAAAGTGTCACTAGGCTCAGAGTCAAGCGACAGCAAGTTGCTGATAAAGTCCAATCAGCAACGAATGACATTGCAGAGACGCTACAACTGATTAATGATAAGTACGGCAACACAGCGAACGCTGTTAAAAATGGGCTTAAAGCAGCGCTTAAGCATCTTCAAAAGGCAGAGGTTCTAAAAAAAGGATGTCTTACTGAAAGAGATTTGTAAACAAACGCTTAAAAGTCGTCATTTGAATCCCTGCAGTAGAGAAAAAAAAGGCGAGATAATTTCCGAGAGCATGTACAGAAACGATCCCTGAACACTGCCTTGAAGGAAATAGAACGAAGTAAGAGAAACAGGAGCCCAACGGACAGCCCTAAGAAACGCCAGCAGGCTATATCTTTAAAGAAAAAGAAGACAGGCAGTGGCAAACAAGAAGAAATTCCACTGAATGACTAAACAAGCTGGATGAAAAGAGTGGATGCCACAACAACAGTAGTATTGAAGATGGCTGAACGACAGACCTTTGCAACGGTGCTAAAGACTATGAAAGCGAACTTTGACCCCGATAAGGCTAAAGTGACAGTCCAAAGTGTTGTCACTACAAAAAAAAGGAGACATACTTATTAAAGCTAAAGGTGTAAAGAATGCTACTGCATTTTCACAGCAAATTGAAAAGTCGGTTGCTGGACAGGGTACTGTCAAAATGAGCGACAGAAAAGTGACATTAGAGGTCTGAGACCTGGATGCCATTGTAGAGAAAGATGAGGTCCAAGAGGGTTTTGCTAGGTCTTTTGGACATCAAAGCCAGGAACCAGAAGTTGATCTCTTAAAGCCAAATGCCAGAGGACAGAGGCTGGCTTTAATAAAGGTGGACGAAGCATCTGCCAGACAAGTAGAAAAGGAAGGCAGGCTACGAGTTGGCTTTGTAAGCTCCGTATTCAAAGAAGAATCAAAGTAACAATATGTTAAAAATGCCTGGGATATGGACACGTCTCGAGCATCTGTGAAAATGAAAACAGATATAAGCTGTGCTTCCAGTGTGGAAGGTCAAACCACCAGTAGAAAGAGTGTATAGGCCCAGCACGGGGCTTCCTTTGCCCAACAACGGACAACAAGCACGAAGCAGGCAGCTGGAGCTGCCCTTCATTCAGTAGAGCCCTGAAAGAGGCAAGGGATAAGGCTCAAGCCAGATTAAAATAAGGCAAAAAGGCCTTGAGTTGAGAGACAGGCTTATGTGGACCCACGCTGTGCTGGGTACTTTTGACCTATCAGCAAGGAAAAGCAGTAAGCTTGTAGTGGCGCTGGCTGAGTAGGCGGCCTGCTATGAAGCGCTAGACAAGGTGCCGGTCCTCAGGTTTCCCGAGTCCTTTTCAGGACTCGAGAGCATTAGCATCTCTAGCAAATGGTGGCGAGTTAGCTCGTTAATGCTGTCAGACGTGATGGTCTCCCTGGTGGCTCCACCCTGAAGTAATGCTAACGCGGTTCTGGGGTGGACCAAATGCCATGTGACATGGGGGGGGGGGTTAAGTGGGTATGGGTGGTCTAATAAGAAAAATCTACCAAGTCCCACACTACCGCTGTCCCTGCGGTGTGCCTTAATGCATTTGCCCTTCCTCTACAAAAAAAAAAAAAAAAA
>NW_019384288.1:3112200-3172938 GCF_000648655.2 Copidosoma floridanum | reverse complement strand
AAAAAAAAAACTACTACTCCACAATATGTGTAACCTTGTCTAAGACCTCACTGTTTGCAGCATAGGTCGGGTGAGGATGCTTTTATCCTACAGCATACCAACCCATCGTGTATAGAAGTAATTGGCAGTTATTACATTCATTTCAGATACAAGTATTACACTGTCACTATACTTACACAGGTAATCTTACGAGTTATTTCAGGTTTTGAATAGCTAGACTTTTGTCTGGCTGGCGGGGGAGCCCTGGCAACGGGTGATGCCTGACGTTGAGTCTTGGTTTATGCTGGCTAACCACATCTGATATGGCAGCACGTCTTGTTAAGAAAAGAGAATGATGGGCTGACTAATCCAGACTTACTACTATAACTAAGGTAGATACATGGCTTACGCCAGATCATTTGCTGGATTTAATGCTTCAAACGTGGGGTTGTATGCCTGCTGCTTGTTTTACAAAGACACTCGTTGTTTGCCTACATAAACATTTACTAAACGCTATGAGTACTTTTACGCAGCTTACACAAAGCCAAGGCAGTCTCTAGCAAAGAGTATTTTTCTTTTAAAATATAGAGGTCTGCTGCCTTCGTTTGAACCCTTTTTAAATTTTTTATTATAAAAAAAAAAAAATTAACAATGGCCCGTTATTTAAGGCATCTCAACAAAATATTTTCTTCTTGAAAAGAAGCATATTGAATTGTTAGAGAAAAAACGTATACTTTTTCATTGGAAAAAGTGAACGCCCTTTCAACTGACCAACGCTGGCTTGCTTAATGCAGTATCTTACTAAGGAATAAAGCCAGCTTATGAATTCAAATAAGAAAATATTAGAATAGTGTATGAATGGTTCAAATGATAACAAAATTTTTCATCTAATACATATATTTGTAGTAGCTCAAAAAGTACGAACAATTTTGGTAGTCCTAGCAAGGACTGATTATGAATTTTTTTTCTTTAGTATAGTATATACATCTTTCTATGGATAAGTAAGAATATTTCCGGAATAATAATTTCCCTTGACATTCGTTTCAGATGCCTCAACGCGCTTTTTTATAAGAGGTTTTTGGATGTTTTTATCTTCCTCTTTCTTATTAAGGCTCTCGTAATTCAGTTTGCTAAACAGCGAACCGATATTTTTTGTATTGACTGCTCAATCGTCACAGGATAACTGAAGCTTTATGTGAGTTTTTATGAGCTGATAAGAAGGCACTAATCCTTGATACAACAACAGTCATCGTTTTTGACTTCAACATAGTTATTAGATTCAGAGTCACTATCAGTATTAGAAGTATTAGGTCCATCAACGATATCCCAACTAGGAGGCATTTGAGAAATTTCCTTTTTATAACTGTTAAGTGCGCTTATAAAACATCCCATGACTGGTTCAATATCGCTTTTCACTAAAGAGCACAGAAATATATTAATTAGATGAGCTTTAATAAGTACGCAAAATTGCTTTCTACGTAGACTTTAAAGTGCCGCATGAGAACCACACATTAACGCCTTCATTAAATACGCTATACTAAGAATTTGATGTAATGGCATTATATATCGTTGAATGTTAATCACAGCACACTCCATGATAGATTCCAAATAGGCAGCTGTATTATTTTTATAAACGTTAATTTAGTTAGCAGTTTTTGCTACAGCCTACAAGTGCTGCTGTAATTTTCTGATGGATCAATTACCCTCAAACCAGCGAAGTTTATGTACATTCTTTGACTTATGATCGTTATTTTGGCGCACATCCATAGGTAAGGTAAGAAAATTTCTCGGGTGCCACACAATTCAATGACTTATTGTTGGTGTCATAAGAGGTACAACAGCCACTTCTTTGGTTAAAAACTATCGAGAAGCGTTAAGAAAACCTTCAATCTCTATTTTATAATCCATGTATAAATCCATTGTTATTGTGTAGCTTGAAAACGTTGTATCAACAATGACATAAACACAAATCCGTCACGTTTGATATTACATGATGAACGAAGCACTCTGTGCTCAAATTCGCTTATGTACGTCCTACACTTTGCAAGAGTGTGTTTGTGTGTTTTATCAGAATGAGTTATTAATTTCTTATATTTAAATCTTGAGTTAGTTTTGAAAGAAATGCTACATAAATATAACAATAATAAAATTAAAGACACTTATTCAAGTCATAATTTTAAGATTATCGATTTATTAATTTTTTATTAAACATTTTCTTAAGAATCAACATTTCCCATTTCATATGTAAGTAGAATTTAAAATTTCGTTTGTCACTGTGGGTGGCACACATAGATCCATACACACCATTATGGTGAAGACATACAGTAGCATGTTTGCTGTTCAAACTCTGGATAATCAAGAATATTATCAACTTGGAAATCACACCTTTCGAACCCCTTTTTCTCCAATTGTCCAATGACATAAGCCTTATTAGCATAGTTAAAATTTTCAAAAAAAACCTCACCAATTTCTGGGTAGTCAATATCACCTGATTGCTAATTTAATCTATGGTGGGATAGCTCAAGCCATACATTTTCACGTTCATACTTCTTATTTAGTTAGCACCAAGAAATGGTGGCTTAAAGAGAAATACTTAAGGCTCATCATCTTCATAGAGTGGAAGAATCACCAACCCTTTAAGCACATAACCATTACCAGGCTTCTTAAAGCCCTGAATATCAACCATGTATAACTCCATGATAATAAAGACTGAAATCCCTGCTAGTATTTTTTTCAATTTCACATACGTACTCAAACAAGTTTTCTTACATCACCGCTGATAGAATCGAACTCAACGATGAGATCATGTAGAATGAGACAGTAAGCTGATACATTTTTCGGAAAATTTTTTCTTGTTTCAAACTCCAAACTTTCGTCTACTGGCGTGCTTTACAAAGTCTCGTTTAACTTGGAGCAGTCAATTACATTGAGAGACATGTGTGTGATTAAAACCTTTTTATTAAACATAGATTCTGATTCTTTCCCGTAACAGGCTGCTTAAAAATTCTTATACAAGTCACATAAAATTAAACACTGATTTTTAATATTATCAAGATTAAGATTTCCATTAGGATAGTAGTGTTGGCTTAGAAAAAGCTCTACATTGCTTATATAACAGTCATCAAAGAAACTGGCATTAGAAGCAGGCTTGTTTTTTTGCTTTTTCTACAAGCCCAAAATAACAAGACGAAAATTTTCCAACTGATTGGAAGTTTGGACAGTCCACAGATGCCTAGGAGTCTTTGGCAAAAGAGGATACTCATACAACTTTTAATTGCAGAAATTTATGAGTTAAGGTAAGCTTATACTTTTCGAAAGTTCGATTGTTAGCTACTTGTATGATGGTCCTAACATCATCTCTTAATCTTGTAAGAACTAGTTCAGGTTTTGCATTAACCACATTTTTGCGATAGTCCTCAGCCAAACTAAATATCATACTAAAAGGTATTGACACTTCGGAATAAGAATGATTATAATAATGATTATAATTATTAATTATATTTTTTTTTCTCTAATGTCAATCCAACCAGCAGTTTTGAATATTAAACTCTGACTGGGAGTAAAATTTATCTATCCTTTCATTAAAGTTGTCAATCTAACATGTTTACTCTTGTTGATTTCTATACCATTAAGTTAATATCGTATTTCTATAAACAGATGACAAATAGCATTGTTAACTAGTTTCTTTCTCTCAAGAGAACCATCATCTTTAGTTGTTATACGTCCAGAAACACGTAGAGAGCTCTCAGAAAGTAGCAGATATAAATCTTGATGTTTAACTAAGATCCGAATTGCATCACTGCTATTAAGTTCTAATGCAATGTGGGATCGATGTGCATTAACTTCGTAGTACGCAGCCGACTTATCGAGAACGTTGCCCGACTGAATCTAGAAAATTTCCTCTATTGCTACTTTTTCTTGTTCACAGGCAGCAAAAAAAGCACAAGTTATTTGCCACCAAGAGCTCTTACTTTCAGGCCTAATTTTTCTACAAATTGCATGTTATGGCGTGGTAAAGTTCTGGGCTCTCATAGATGACTGATTCATCTCATCCGTTTTGGTTTATTCTTATAGCTATTTCCAATTTTGTTGCCTCGTGGATGAGTTATCGTCCTATAATTCGTTCTAGACTATACGGTATCATACTGCGAAAAGTATTATTGTTTAGTTTAATGCTAATAACTATGTCGTTGGATTGTAATACGTCGATCAAAAATGACTAAATATTTTGAAATTCGTAGCTGCTGGTTGGAAAAACCACTTCTTGATCGTCTACATAAAATTTATCATGACCTTTTTTGATATTTAGAATTAAATTGAAAGTTCAGAGTTTAGCTAGACCAAGAATGTAGTTGTGTGCTGGTGAGAATTTGATAGGCGAAAAATACTGTGCTTCGAGAATAGAATATGTTTCTGATAAACTTAAGGTAAATAATTTTTTTATAACGGTTTGTCAATGAATAATAATACTTCAATATTAAAATTTATTTTTGTGGGCTGATAATAGAGTTTTTGACAAAGAGAGATTAAGCAAAGGTCACTGTATTTTTATGTACAAAAATCTTGGAGCCTTCCATAATTATATTTAAGATAGTTAACACCAAGATATAGCATTAAATCAATCAGTGGATGTAGGTTACCAAAACTGGAAAAATACGTTACATTATTGCCTCGTTTTCTATAGGCAATCCAGTGAGTACCAGGACCATCCTCATCATCCAGATTAACTATTGCTGATTCGGAGAATCGTGGACCATTATCTAGCAAAGCATTTCTCATGAAAACACTACGGAAATGTGGTATTTTTAAAATTTTTGCATACTTGATGGGCGATACTTGAGGCATTACAATGTTTTTTCTTGCCACCAGCTTTTCTTACAGCATTCTGCGCGTCCTTCAAATCTCAACTAATAAAATTTTCAGCACTACTACTAGAAACCATAGACTTGGAGGCACTTCGAATCAAACATTTTAAAGTAGTCTTATAGGGCTCAATTTTTTTCTTACTAACTTGAGTCAAATTTGCTCTAGGAAATGATCGCATGCCAAGTTTGTATTTTAATTTTATGACGTAGTAATAGTAAAAGCAGCAGCTTCTTTTACCTTATGTATTGTATTTGGCCTTTAATCTTTGCCACGCCTTTCTAATGAGAATCTTATCAGCGGTGTTTCTAGCCAAATGTTTTCTCGATTCTGAGAAAAGGCTATATCGTGTTGTTCGCAAGCCTTATCTAATGAACTGTTAACTGGATCTCCACGAGCTTATCTCTTAGCTAGTTTAGTGCCGAGCCCACATTATTGATATTCTGGTACGTGCAGTTCTACAGGTAGTGTATTACTAAGTGTATTTATAAGTCTACAACCTTTGCGATAATGAATGATGATTACTTCCAAAGAGCTTAATGATGAATGATCTTAAAAATGTAAGTAGAGCACTATTTATAGTTTCATATTACAGCGTACAGTTATCACAAGCTTCGAGAACAGAATATTCAACTTCCTGTCATAAATTTCCATGAACTGATAAGCAAGATAAGAAAATATGATAAATGAGCTTGAAAGAATTATAACATACTTTTAATAGTATTATATTTCAGTCTTAGCGAGGTCAGCATACAGCAAATATAATACTTCATGGAACATAATACAAAACGTTCTATCGTAATCTCAACAAAATAAAAAAATAAATTAGAAAATATGATAACAGATGAGTTTAAAATTGTGAAAGAAAACCATTTACAATATCATTTTTCAGTCTCAGTTAAGTCAACATACCATAAACATAAGCACGGTAAAACAGAATACAAAACTTCCTGCTGTGAATTTCTACAAAATCGTTAAGCAAGACAAGAAGATCAAACGTTATGGTGATTGGCTACCCGATACGATAATAGCCGTTCTTTGTGGTCCGTCAAACTGTGGAAAACAAACAAATTGTTAGCTTAAATTACTCACCTCAACAGATTGAGATTCAAGAATGTTTATCTATAATTAAAGTCACTGAATCAGCTAAAGTATGAGTTTCTAGAATTACTGTTGAAAATTATACATGGTGTAAAGCATTTTTTATTTAGTGATCATGGATCAGTCATATATCCAGATAACGTACTACTATATTCCATTTTAATATTTTATAACATTGCCTGTGAAAAACATAATAATGCGAAAACTTTTTTTTGCATGGGACGTCACAAAAACGTTGACTGCTTTCGTCTATGCCAATCCAATGCTCAAGTTCCAAAGCATTTAGTCGGAGTTAATTTTAACCTCTTAGTGATATTTTGACAAGATAATATGAATTTAAAACACATCTATAATAATCTTGTTAATACTGATACAACGTAGCATGAATTGAAAAAATTATGTTTCAGCTGTTAAAGAGTTGGGAAACATGGATTTGTCGTGATAGATAAGAAAAGAGATGCCAGTGATAGTAGAGATAGGAGAGTATTTGATTCTTTTGCTGTAAATATGACTTATGCTTATTAAGTAAGTATTTGTTTTATGTTAACCATTCAGCGGTCAGCGTAGACACTTTTTGTCAGGAAAAAGACGTTTCTCAGCAAGTCGAAAAAGCTAGAGAAGCTGTGAGACGTTGGCATTGATTATTACAGTTGGAAAGAGAATTTCAAACAAAAGCACATTGGGGAGACTTTCAAGCCAATTACTAATCTGTTTCATAAAATTATCAATGACATAAAGATAGTGAAAAACAAATTACGTAGCTCTAAGTCTTTTTCTAAAGAATCTTTCAAGCCTTTAAGGCCAAAAATAAAAAAAATTGTCACATCAATGTTCCAATCAGCTGATTGTAACAGTGATGATGAAGAACATGCTTTTTCATTGAATGATTTTATCAAAGTCTACGATATTGTTGCTAAAATTATTGAAGATGACGATTTAGCCTATAATATTGATAAAGATGTACATATGAATCCAAATCTATAAATACTTGATGAAATGAGCCAGAACCGAATCAAATTTATAAGATAAGAAAAAAAAACGCATAACATATACTTGGTGATTCGCCTATATATTTCAAAAATAATTAAGTTTAAATTAAAGATCCAAGCTATCCAATAACCAATAGATTAATAAAGTTGCTTGTAAAAAACCATCCCAATAAAAAGCAAATGACACCAGACAATTTAGATAAATACTGACGAATCTTGGAAACTCCAAGTGCGCATAAAAAAAAATTTGACAAAAGTGTGACAATTCGTCCGTATAATAGTAATGAATTCAACAATTTTATATCCTTGATATCTAATCTCATACAAATAAAGAAAAAAGGTGGGTCAATACCTTTATTTAAAATTGCTATGCTGAGCACGCAAACGGAATACGTTTACTGGGGTGACCCTAACGAGCTGGTCGATCGGCTAAGATAACTAGTGACTGAAAAATGAGCTTATAATCCTAGTCGCACTGATGAAATACATTCAATTGCTTAGGAGCTTTGTAAAGCTCATATTATATGTTGAGCTTCATAATTAATTTCACTTTAGTGTCAAAATGAGCATCGACGTATTCGAACGTAAGTCAGCTTATTCGGAAGGTGGTAGTCGATGTCCTTAAGGAATCGGATACAAGCTCACCATAGATGGTCAATTTAACTTAGAAAACAAAAGATTGTGCAATGTTGCATGAGTTATTCAATCTCACAATGCTGTAAATCTCACTATTTAACAGAAAGAAGAAAGGAACATTTTAGACGAACAGAAGAAAATAAATGTAAAATTAAATATTTTAAGTGATGTTTTCTCAGAAACAATAATAAATTTGTGGAGTAAAATGAATTCAGTTCACAAGATTCATGCATGCATATCTAATATAACTCCCGAAGATAGTTAAGAGAGATGGAAGCAGTAATGGAAGAGCTTCATAAACGTGTGAGACGCAACTTTCCATGCAAAAGAACAAAACTAACTCATGCTAAACGTACAGAAACCTTATAGCTTCTGTATGTGAGTGATTCAATCGTACAATGAAGCATGACATGTGGAAAAATTTTAGTTTGCGTGGTAGGTATAAGTGGATTGACATTTTACCTAAGTTACTAATGGCTTATAATAATCATAAGCATCGAATGATAGCTATAAAAAAAATGGATGTGTCAGCTGCTAATGAAAGTAAAACTTTGAAAAATTCTTATCAAGAGCAATGAAGATAAGAAATTAATTGAAATAAAGTGCAAGCAATCAATGCTATGCAAGTATTTAAAAAACGATACACACCTAAATAGTTGACTAAGGTATTTACTGTAGCACGAGTAGCTTGAACCAATCCACCAACCTACCATTTGAAGGATTATTGAAATCAGCCAATTTCTGGAGGCTTTGATGAGAAGGAGCTGCAGAAATCTAAGTATCCTGATATTTATCTCGTTGAAAAAATTCTTCGTGAACAGAGAAATCAAATATTCGTCAAGTGGTTGAGCTTTAATGATACCCATAACAGTTGGATTGATAATAACAAAAAATTTAAATTATATGTACTGTAAAATTATTAGAATTAAAGAGTTGTAAAAAATTTGTATTAAACTTGGAATAGTCTTTCAAAGTAATCCATTAAGCGTGCAAATAGAAATTTTTTTACTACACGTGCAAATGTTATATCTTACACAAGGTCTATTTAGATAAGAAAAAACTTTAAACATGTAATAGATTGTATTATTAATTTTCGCTTTTTCACGTAAAACTAGTTCCACAGGAAAAATTTTCTCTTGTATTTGTACAGTTAAAAATTTTTGGGGATACAAAATTTAACGCTTTCACCATTATAGTGAGCTGAGAGCTTCTTTCTATCGATTAATTCCAAAAAACTATTAAATGATAGTTCATCACTTACAAAATACTTAGATACTTGATTAGGTAAAAGTATCTGGAATTGGTCGTCTAGTTCAGGGATAGCTTTTATGCTGAATTTAGTGTTCACTTTTCTTAGCTTTGTGACCACATGACTTTGCCCTTTGACCATTTCATTGATCTTCTTTAATGAAAGGAATCTTCCACAGGCCAGTCGATTGAGTGCTGCTAACTCAGCTATCTAAAACATGAGAAAATCACATGAGTTTGAAAATATTTAAGAAAAAACATATAAACAAGAAAACACATCATTAACCTTGATATCTGAGCTTTACCGTCTTAAACAAATCTGCTTATATCTATAGAAATCTTTTAACTTCAAATTTGTTCTTTTGAGAGCTTGTTATTGACCTGACCTGTATGCGTTGAATGATAAGGTAGTCAATAATTTTAGCTACTCACTACAGTTCTGACTAAGCTTTGCTGGTTAATGCTGCTTAAGATATAGGTTTTATTCCACTACTGGAGAAATCTCTCCCCCTACACTGGCTGTTCTTTCATTGGTGGCTGGTCCACTAGGATTGTTCGCACACTCTCCAGCTCTTTGTTCTTCTATTATTTTAATTTTATAATGGCCCCAAGGCAGTGATTTTATAGTGTTTGATAAAATGTATCGTTTATTATATCTTGGAAACTAAGAGCAATTTTTTTTTTCCTCTTAGTGCAGATGTTGTGATGACGTGATCTTATATTAATTTGCTCTTGATTAATATATGACACTTGATTACGTAAGCATTCAGTGTAGTTGCTTAATCCGGTAATTGCTTTTACAACGTTACTCTAAATATCCCTTGCTTTCTTCATCACATTTTCATTTTCAACGAGAATACTACACATCTTACTTTTAAGCCTAACAAATTTCAGTAAAATATAACCATTGCACTAGTCTTTCATTAGCCCAACAATTTTCTTGTTTTTTAACGGCATTATAAGCTTATTATTTCCTGAATAATCTAATATGTCGAATTTATTAATATCAGATTTTATTAATTTATAAATATCATGGTTCGTTATCTTGTACATCAGACTGTCTGTATCAATGTATAAGAGTTCAAAATTATTTTTTAGTTTGGTAATCATATAACCGTAGTAAAAGCGATACACAAAAGTTTTAGATAAGTCTAAGACGCTAAGCCCATCTGATATTAATTTTTTCATCATTACTCCTACGCGTTGCAGCTCTACGGCTACAAAATTCTCACTCAAAATATCACAGCTGTGAACATTTGGCTTTGCAATGCATGCTGCCGCACCATAGCGTCTATCCCAATGATTAATAAGTCTTATATCAATATGCATTTTCTCGTTTTCCATCGTTTTTTTAAAAATAGCATTATTGAATATTTTGAAAAACATTTTTTCAAACTGATTCTTAGTATTTTTTCTCTCATTGCAACTAAGATGAGATTATTTTTCAAGACATTTACTTGGCTAGAATTTTAAGTCTCGATGAATTTTTGTCAGTCGTAATCAATGATTCGTGGCTTGCTTGAGGGCTTTATTTTGAAGTACATATTTATGCTTGTTATTTAATATTGTTATTAATTCAGGTTGCTTAAGATTTAGTGTTGAAATGTGTTCGAAAAAAAATAGAAAAACTTTGTGAGAATCGTGGAGCTCCTCTGGATACTCTAAATCCACTTATAAAATACATCCGTTAGCACTTTTATTGCCAACACTATAAAAATCATGAGGCTGTTACTCAACATTTTTGATTCACTGAAATCCACCATAAAAAATTTTTTCAGTCATTCCTTAATCATACATATTATGTACGACAAAATATGCTATATATCTTTCAGTTTTATCTTTTTTAAAATTTTACGTATAGTGATTATAAGCTTCTGCATATCTGTTACAGCACTGGCTTATTCCATCTCGTATGCCTTTTTAAAAGAACATAAACATATCTATATCAGTAATGAGATCTTGTGAAATCTGAGAAAAATTTTTGATTAATAACTAAAACATCATTGATATTATATTCTTATTTATAAAACTTATTTTTGCTTTTATTAACATGGCATCCTAAATGATGCCTGGAGTAGTAAAATAGTGAGCGGGATTTAAGTTATAAGCCGTGAAGCAACGATTTATAAAACTTATAAATACCTCTGTTAATAATTGTACATCAGTTTTAAGGTAAAGATTTAAATACTGTCCAAGAGTTATAATATTAAAAGTTTTTTCTACTGATTCAATATATGCATAATTCTTACTACTTATTTGTGCATCATAGAGTTTACTGTAAAAACCATTTTTAGATAGAAGCAATGTTTCTTTAATTTTTTTGAATGATGCTATGTAATCGTATGGAAATAGACTCTTACTTTGTAGCAAATTAATTTGCTCGAAAGAGTATTTATCATCTTGACTGAAAACCCTCTCTACAGTGTCATACTGCTCTAAGTAAGATCTCAACTTATTAAGCGACGAAGGCAAAAATCTATACGTCTCAATAAAGCGTAAGCTTATACTTGTCCCTAAACAGTATTTCGTGAAAGAAATGTATTTTTCTTTTGTTTTAGGTATAACTTGTGCTCTTCCGGAAAAGTCAGTTACAAGTTTTTGTATAAATAAATAAGCATCATAGTTACTAAAATTATGTTAAACTTTTTGTACTGTTCATAAGACTTGATATTTGAGATTACGTAAATTGTGAGCTAAGCCTTAATATCTGCGTAAAAAAAGCGAATATTAGTTTGAAGAGAAAAATTTTTTTAAGTTATAAAAAAATGAATGTTATACCTACTCTCCAATAAAATGGCAATGGTCATGAACTTATTCATCATTTTTAATAGACTTTTCACATATGTGACATATATTAGCATCGAAAAAATCATAGTCCTTTTCTTCAGTTAATGATCTCATTGGCACTGTATATTTGTACATAATCTGTAAATCTAAGGCTAGATCTTGCAGTTCTTTTGCAACCTAGGTAGTTGGATTCTCACTGCTTTCAGCTCTTTTTTCTGTAAAAAATATATCGTGATTTCGCGTCATCAAAACTGTACTTTAAATAATATCTAACACTTAGTGCTTTATGGTGTTGTATTGCTCACTTACTGTTATGCACGGGTTTTAATCAACCTTTAAAGTCTGCATATACTATGAATAATATAAGATTTTAATTTATGTGNATTGTTCAGGATTGATATAGTGCGGCGCACGCGCCTCACGGTGTTCGAGACACTCGTATTAACTGATGTCAGCGTTAGCCAATGAGTGCTCGAGTGAGTCACGCAGGAGAGGTAAGAATAAGCCTAGAGGTGGTAGCGACAGTAGTTTGCCCTCGTCGCTCGCACAGTGCAGTCCAGTTGCCTTTAGTGTTGTACCTCATATAGGCGTACTTTAGTCGCCATAAGTTCTCGTCACGTTGTGTATCAGTCACGGTGATTTGTACTCCTGGTTCAATTTAATTTAATGAACTTCGTGAGTGCAATATTTTCTATTGTTAACTGTAATTATTCACGAAGACTTCTCAACTCAAATTGAGTGTTTTGTTTTTTTTCATAATAAAGCATAGTGAACTTTGAACATTTGTCTCGTGCATGCTCTATTACAGAGGAACGATATTCGTCGTTCTCTCTCCGCATATCTTCTACATTTTTCTTGTCTCCTTAACCTGTATCCAGCTTCCTGAGTCATTCGCTTCTCATAATAAAAAGAAGGAAATCAAAGAAATACCGTCCATTTTGAACATTGTTCTTCGAGCCGGATACGGTTGGGAGACCCACAAAGTTGTGCCGTGTTGGTTGCGCCATTAGAGTAGCACGCTCCTTTTATGCCTTTTCGGCAGCCATATTGTCTTCTTCACGCATAGTCGCGTGCGAGAGGGAGAAAGCATATTTATAGTTGAGCGACAAAAGGGCCAACGCCGCAGAGCATTCGGGGCTCTGTGTTCTCTCTCCCCCTCTATACGGTAATAGATACATCATTCTGTTTTTTAAATTTTGTAACTTGCTTAAGCTGCACTGGAAAAATATATCCCCTCAAAGTAATAACTTTTTCCGTATTGTGTGGAATTTGACACTCATTGTGCAGTTTTATTCACTGGATGTAAAGCTGACAAAATGGCTCATTTCAAGCATTGCTGATCTGCATTCTGAACATTCACGCAAGATTTTTTTTTCTCGATAGTAGTATGGAATTCTATGTTAGAACTACTACTTATTGCATGATACTTATTAACATTTACTCCTAAATTGAAAACTAAGCGTAAAGTCTATCCCAAATCACGTTCCTAAAACTCTTCTATACCTGCAGAAATAAGCTTTTGGACATTAGTTTTAAACTATTTATGTAGGTCTGTCGTATTCAAAATGGAATCAGACTTAGTATTAAAATATTTTACTTTAACAGTACCTGTATCATTTTTACTTTAAAAAACACTGCTGCTAATACTGTATTAATTTTTAAGGAATTCTGCTCGTCGAGAATTTCTTGCACTTTTAAAATGAATATCGTTTCCGAAGGCTTAAGAAATTTAACAATATCTAACTGCCTACTATTTGCTGTAACAGCCGTTCTTATGTGATTTTCAAAGGCACTTCCAAGATATTTTCATGTCACAAACTCATAATCATCTTGATTGTATGATTTTTCACCGAGCCCTGACCCTTGCACTTCTAGCATTTTACAAAATGCTGCTAAACATGTTGATAAAAGGCACTCAATATTCAACAACTTATTTTTTACTGACAATGATAATTTTACAGACAGCATATAGACAAAAATACTTTTAAGCACTATTTCACTGTTATCAATAAAATCTCGTATCTTGGTCATATTATCACTATGCAGCAAGCGTCGGTATTCTATTTGCGCTATTTTACAGAAAATTACGTAACGCTTTACAGCGTTGTCGTTATAAAAATACTTGCGGAGTTAGTCTATTATACTTACAGTTTGCGTTAAGGTACTTGAATAAATGGCACGCTACTTAGACTTTTCTCTTATACTGATTCTTCTTTTCGAAAGCGATACAAATGATAACTAGCGGTGACTAGCCGTTGTATATAGAAAGATGACACATAGATAGAGGAGTTAGTTAACTAATAATCGTCGCAGTGTTAAGATAATGAAGTACGTTTTTGATGTTAAAGGGTTTAAAACCATGCACAATGAATTTATTCTTGGGCATATCTCTTGCCTAAGAGTAAATATGGAAATCGACGGTTGGAGTTTAATTACTACGGTCTTTGTTGAAGCTCGGAAAAAGTTCCCCACAACGATCTAGCTACAACTTTTTGAGCCATTATTAAATAAAGATTATATTATTTACGTTGAAGGTTTTGTAAACATTGAATGTTTGCACCGTGTGCTGTTCAATAAGTACATTACTCATAGTATGAGGTATATGATTTACTAAATATTTGCGTAATATAATTATTTTTATAGGTACATCTATGATATTAAGCAATGTCCATCTCTGGAAAAAGTTATAATAAATGATTTAAAATGTACAAATCACCAATTCAACCTAGCTTATTCTGCTAATAAGAATCATACAACTTTAAAAAATGAGTTTTTAAAGAGCAGCAACGATAAAACGATGTTCTTTACTCAATTTACACCTTAGACACAATACTTATGCAATAAGATAGTTCTTTATAAATCTATGTCAATTTTTTTAATTTACACCTCCTTATTACTGGACAGAATAAAATTACTTTATCGTATTAACTGACAATATTCGTTGGTGAGGTACTGCGGTGACGAGAAGTAAGCCAAGCAATGTTGGGATGCACTTTTGGTTCAAATTGCATACCTTTTGTGATGCAAACTCGCGAGCTTGCGTCGCTGTTAGTTATTGGCGCTTCAAATTATTCGATAACTTGATTCATACGTCGATAATTGCTGCGAAAAGTCACGTAACTCCAATGAAACCCATTTTGATTCCAAAAGTGGAATTACAAGCTGTGGTATTAGCTTGCAGACTCGTAAAATTTATTGAAATGGAGCATGAATTTAAAATTTCTAATAAAATATTTTAGTCTGATTCGAAAACAGTGCTATATTTGATTAAAAAAAATCCACGTGAGTATAAGATCTATGTAGCTAATCGTTTGAAAGAAATCCGTGAGATCACTGCGATTTTGAAATGGCGTTGGGTCCGTTGAAAAAGGGAAGTAGATGGTAAGTAGGCCCTATGTATTGACGTAATCAAAAATCACAATGGCCAGAACAAGTACTTACCTTATCTAACAGTAGGTATAGAGTAAATGATAGAGAAAAAATGAAAGTGATAGCCTTTATTTCATCTCATGATATTAGTATTATAGAATTTTTGCGATTTTCAAGTTGGCAGCGTCTTTTACTTTCAGTTGTGAGAGTTTTCCAAGCAGTAGAAATTAAAAAAAAAAGAACTTCACTTTTTTAGACCTGAATCTGAAAGCAGAGAAATACTGCGTAAAAATCAGCCAATTAACTTCCTTTTCGGTGGAACTAAATGCACTATAGAATTCCAAACTTGTTCAGGATTGATATAGTGCGGCGCACGCGCCTCACGGTGTTCGAGACACTCGTATTAACTGATGTCAGCGTTAGCCAATGAGTGCTCGAGTGAGTCACGCAGGAGAGGTAAGAATAAGCCTAGAGGTGGTAGCGACAGTAGTTTGCCCTCGTCGCTCGCACAGTGCAGTCCAGTTGCCTTTAGTGTTGTACCTCATATAGGCGTACTTTAGTCGCCATAAGTTCTCGTCACGTTGTGTATCAGTCACGGTGATTTGTACTCCTGGTTCAATTTAATTTAATGAACTTCGTGAGTGCAATATTTTCTATTGTTAACTGTAATTATTCACGAAGACTTCTCAACTCAAATTGAGTGTTTTGTTTTTTTTCATAATAAAGCATAGTGAACTTTGAACATTTGTCTCGTGCATGCTCTATTACAGAGGAACGATATTCGTCGTTCTCTCTCCGCATATCTTCTACATTTTTCTTGTCTCCTTAACCTGTATCCAGCTTCCTGAGTCATTCGCTTCTCATAATAAAAAGAAGGAAATCAAAGAAATACCGTCCATTTTGAACATTGTTCTTCGAGCCGGATACGGTTGGGAGACCCACAAAGTTGTGCCGTGTTGGTTGCGCCATTAGAGTAGCACGCTCCTTTTATGCCTTTTCGGCAGCCATATTGTCTTCTTCACGCATAGTCGCGTGCGAGAGGGAGAAAGCATATTTATAGTTGAGCGACAAAAGGGCCAACGCCGCAGAGCATTCGGGGCTCTGTGTTCTCTCTCCCCCTCTCCCACTCTTTCTCCTTGTGGACTCCAAGCCTTGTTGTTTGACTCGTTTTTTCTTCCTTGTTTCTACACACATGAGGAGGTTGCGTATGCGCACTCTTCACATTAACCTTAGTTGAATGTTTCCTAAAGTCGGCGTGCGTGTCACGTAAATTTTAGCCTACGACCATCACCTCGATGCTAATCAACAACGGCCTTTCGTCCAAGCTGGTACCTGGAATTTTTGGGCACGCCATACTGCCATGTCTGGTAAGAGATGCTAGCCACGAGCCCAGCTGCCACATAGTGCTGATTGTTGATTGCTGTACATCTTCGGCTCTCCTAAGTTGCTGCAGCGTTGCATAAATATCTGACAGATAAGTACCAGTGCTCGCGAAAGGGTTGTGATTAGTGAAAATAGACAATTGACTCTTAATAATTAGTTTAGTTGTTTAAGTTTCACGTGAATTTGAAACTCAATTTTAATTATAGTATTTAGTATCCCGCTTGCAAGCTTGAGTACTCATTAAATTAATTATAATAACATACCTCTTTTAAAATATTTTGATAACTACAATTAGTTAATTATAGTTTTGTGAAATACAAACTGATGTTAGATAAATTTGAAAATTATAGATAAATCAACTTGATAGTAAATATGCCAACCCGCTTTGAAATTTGAATTGATGGACAAAATTCGATTTAGTGTGTAGACAAACCTTATTTATTTGTAAGAGTGATTGTTATCTCTCAGTTGCAGATACCTTAGTCACTGGACTTAATCATAGTTATATTCATTATCAAGTCTGGTCTGGTAAATGTACTGTATTGCATTAGTTATCGTTACTTGTATCTCATCGTTGTTTTTCGATACGCTAGTTAATTAGCCTCTTGATACTTTAACTTACCAGTTGAAGGTCTACACATACTTTGTTTGCTGAGTTACGAGCTCAAGAGTAGCTTATGGTCGTCAACTCTTTAGTCTTTGCTTCGTTGTAGTACATCCACTTATAGTACACTCGCTTATAGTCTCTTCCGCTTATAGTCTCTCCCGCTTATAATTTCTTCGCTTTAGAGTGACAGGCTCAAAACTTTTGATAGCTGTCAATCTTTTAGTTCTCGATTCAAAACAGTTTCTCCTGACTTGAGAAGTTGGTTTAAAATTGCCTCATGACCTTTCATATTGTTTTCTTGTCTTAATAGTTTCTTCGCGTAGTAAGTTGCAGGCTCAAGCATAGCCTGATAGCTACAATCTTGTTCTCATCCTGATATAGTCGTATTAGTGTAAAGTCTCTGTACATAATTATCTTAGTTTTGTAATTTCGATCTTAAAGCTAGTTCTCGACTTCTTTTGAGTGTAAATAGTTATTAATATTCGATCTGGTTGTTGGATTTCTTCCTTATCACTCTAGATAAATATCATAGTAAACAAAATTCGACCTATGAAAAAATCTGTAACTCTTTCGGTAATTTTAAAAGGAAACCAGAAAAGATGACCGCAGGTCAAGTATCTGCTTAATTAGATATGTTGAAGAACTTATTCTAGTCTGCAAGAATTATCTTAGTCTTCCTCGACCAGACCTTCCAGATTTCGACGGTTCATGCGCCAATTGGGAGTCTTTCCGCGACCTGCTTAAAGCTTTAGTTAACAACAGGGAGGAGTATTCTCCTGTAGTTAAATTCCAACATTTACGCACCCATGTCAAAGGAGATGCACTTGATCTGATTAAAAATATCAGTAAAGTTGAAGGTAACTATGTCAGAGCTTGGAATACTGTTCTTGAGCATTACAACAGTAATGAGCGCTTAGTAAATAGTTATACTAGTCAGCTGTTGTCTATCGTACCTATAAAGTTGGAATCATTTACAGAAGTAAAACGTTTAAATAAAGAGGTCTTTGGTGCGGTTGATGCTCTCTCGGCTCTTCGGCGAGATTTAGATAACGGTGACGTTATAGTCGCTTTAGCTTTCAGTAAGTTAAATTCTAATCTTTATAAGGAGTGGTTTAAACATATCGGCAGTGTGGCAGAGCCTCCAACCCTTGATCAATTAAGATCTTTCTTTCACAATCAGATACAAACTCTTGAGTCATATCAAGATCGTTCCTTTGATCGAGAACCCAAGTCTACCTTCAAATTCAAATACTCGTCTCATGCTACTGTTAATGATGAGGTTGTAAAAAATAAAAAACCTTGCCCAGTTTGTGAGGCCATTAACCCTCTCTGGAATCGTGACACTTTCCGAAGCATGACTTGGCTTGAAAAACGCGAGATTTTACAAATCCACCGTCGTTGCTTCAATTGTCTGGGTTCTCACTGGATTAAAGACTGTGGTTCTACTCAAACTTGTCAAACGTGTCAACAAAAACATCATACCCTTCTGCACAAAGAGCAAGAGGAGTCTACTAAGAGTAAAAGGGATAAAGGGATCTCTGGTAAGAAGGCCTCTCTGGCTATTACGGTGGTAAAGAAGTCTGAGTCGTCATCTGATGAGATCTCTTGTAATAATTGTGTAAATAGCTCGTTTCTCAAAACACCAACTGGTGTCTTACTAGCCACTGCCTTATTTAACGTTCACAACTCACTACCTAAATGTTTTCAAGTCAGAGCTCTGATTGATCAATGTTCACAGTGCTCAGTCATTTCGCAGTCTTTGTGTTCTTTATTAGGTTTGCGTGGCTTTAAGATTAACGTGTCCCTGACTGGGGTTGGTAGTCAGACTTCTTTAAATAGCAAAAGAAAGGTCTCACTCCTCTTGGGCTCAACTGTGGATCCAAAATTTAAATTGGAAATAGAAGCTCTGGTCCTCCCACGTGTAACTTTTTACCAGCCCCCCTACTTGTCTAACGACAAAATTGTAGAGCACTTGCACCAGTTGGTCTTAGCTGATCCACAGTTCACTAAAACTCGCAAAATAGATCTGTTACAAGGATCAACTGTTCATGCTGTTATTATCAAGGGAGAAGTTATTAAGGGAAATTCTTTCCAACCCATAGCATCTGATACACAGCTTGGATAGATCGTTTCAGGCCTGGTTGAAACTACCACTAAAAACAGTAAGAACGTGTATCACTCGTTAAAGTGTTCTGAGGATGACAAAGTTCTCGAAGTTTTGAAACGATTCTGGCAAGTTGAAGAACCCTTTACTTCTGTATTACCTCTGTCATTTGAACAGATTCAATGCGAACAACATTTTGTTGAACATCACGCTCGGAATTCTTCAGGTCGATATGTTGTTCGTTATACTTTCAAGGACCAACCACCCAAAGTAATTAAAGAAACATCCTTCAAAGCTGCCCAAGCTGTGCTCAAATAAATGGAGACTAAACTTAGTAAGAATCATAAGTTTCGCGAACTGTATGTCCAATTCATGGAAGAATATCTGGAACCAGGGCATATGGTCGAAGGATCTTTTGATAGGCTAAGTGTTTTTTACCCCATCATGGTGTTATCAAAGAGTCGAGTAGTACTACGAAATTGAGAGTGGTATTTAATGGTTCCACTCATTTTTTCTTGTGTCCCTCCTTGAATGACTACTTGCACATAGGACCTAATCTATTGGTAAATCTGGCCGATCTCATCGCTAATTGGAGAAATTATAGATATGTCTTCACAGCTGACATTGCCAAAATGTTTCGGCAAATGTCAGACCATCCAAATGATCAACTCTATCAGGCTATACTGTGGAGAGATAATCGGTCCCAACTTCTGAGTGTTTACTTTCTAACTACTGTAACTTACGGCCTAGCTAGCTCGCCTTATCTGGCTTCTCGAACTCTAAGCCAGTTAGCTTTGGATTACAAGAATGAGTACCCTTTAGCTTCCGAAACTCTTCTGAAATCCAAGTACATGGATGATATTTTATCCGGGGGTCACAGCTTGGTTGAAAGCATTCACCTTTGGGACGAATTGTTGAAATTGACTGAATCAGGAACTTTGCCTCTTCGAAAGTGGAGTGCCAATTCTCCAAATCTGCTAGATAATTTGCCACTCTCTCTGCTTGCAAGTTTATTATTGGAATTTAAAGATTCTGCTATGTCTACTTCAGTTTTGGGTCTTAGCTGGAACCTCCTTCTGGATCTTTTTCAATTTAAGGTGTTGAATGAAACTGAAGTGCCAGTAGATAATTGGACGAAAAGAAAGATTCTCTCTGAGATATCAAAACTTCATGATCCATTGGGTTGGTTAGCTCCTACTATGATTTTGGCTAAAACATTCATGCAATTTCTTTGGCTCTTGAAGCTGTCATGGGATGAACCGATTCAAGAGCTCATAGTTCAAGACTAGCTTGCCTGGTATAAGGAACTTCCTGCCTTAAATAAAGAAAAAATTCCACGCTGGAATGGTGTTATCGACGATAAGGTCAAATGGGAGTAACACTGCTTCGCCGATGCTTCTAAAACAGCGTACGCAGGGGTAATGTATTCTTGAGTAGTGAATAATAACGGTGAGGTCATTGTTGCCTTGCTCTTGTCCAAAACTAAGGTAGCACCACTTAAGACTTTGAGTATTCCTCGACTTGTATTGTCTGCTGCTCATTTGGCTGCCAAATTGGTGAATCATTATTTGAACAACAATACTCGTGTTCCTGATTCAGTCCATCTGTGGTCCGATTCTAAAGATGTCTTTTATTGGTTATAGGATGTACCGTCACGGTGGCCCATTTTTGTGGCTAATTAGTGCTCTGACATACACACCTTAGTACCCTCCGCTAACTGGCATCATATTTCGACCAAGCTCAATCCCGCAGATGTTGAACCACTTTACTCTTTGTTCAGACTAGATTTTGAAGTAGCTACTCGAATGGACGCTCACGCTTGTGTTGTGGTACAAACCAATGATAAAGTCTTTCAAAAACCGTGGTTTTTGTATCAAAGGTACTTAATTTTGAAGAAACTTTTAACTGTTTTAGCTTATGTGTTAAGATTCGTGTTCAAGTGTCGTATCAAAGCTCAAATGACAAAACTGAACGTCTTAATGTACCCTTATGACCAAGTGAATAAATTGAGTAAACTAAAATTCCTTGACATTTCGAATCACATTTAATCGTCAACTAAAATCTTAGACACTAAAAAAATAAACAATGCAACTCTTTTTTGGGTAAGCTATCATGAAGGTTTACACTTTCCAATAGAATTGCGCCTTCTTAATAGTAAGGAGTCCAAACCTTTTGTTGAGGGAATTTCCCTACCTTCTAATAATCAAATAGCCAGTTAAAAACCTGTGCTGAGCAAGGGACTTCTCCGAGTTGGTACTCGCTTGGCAGCCTCACTTTTAGATGATCAGATAAAAAATCCTCTCATTCTGGCCCAGCACGATTATTTCACCAATTTGATTATTAGATCTATCTACGAGGTCACTTTACATGGTGGCATTCAGTTGACATTGACCACATTGCGAGCTAAATATTGGATAATAAATGGTTGACAATGTGTTCGGTCCTGTATCAATAGGTGTTTGAAATGTCGTCGCTTCCAAGCCTCCAATTTAACTCAGCAGATGGGTGACCTGCCTGCTGAACGAGTAAGACCGGCTCCAGCTTTCAGTAAAGTCGGTGTGGACTATGCAGGTCCATTTGCCATCAGATTGTCTAGGACTCGAGGAAGGGGGACCACGGCGGGTTATATAGCTGTGATCATTTGTCTCAGCTCTAAGGCTCTCCATTTAGAAGTGGTCGAGGACTACACTGCTGAGTCCTTCGTTGCAGCCTTTCAACAGATGACAGCTTGGCGCGGGCATTGTTCTGATATTTTGAGCCACTGTGGCACCAATTTTGTGAAGGCTGCAAAGAAATTGGATTTAGCTCTAAAAAACCTATTGAAAGAATCTGAATAAGCTCGAAGTCTAATATCATTAGGGACTAACTGGCACTTTAACCCGCCGCATGCTCCTTACTTTGAGGGTATCTGGGAAGCAGCCGATAAGTCGGTGAAATTCCATCTTAAACAAATTGTGGGAGAACAAATCTTTACCTTTGTAGAGTTTCGCTTTTTACTTTGTAAGACTGAAGCTTGCTTAAACTCTCACCCTTTGCTTCCATTAACGTTAGATGTCACTGATTCGTTTCCTCTAACCCTGGCACACCTCTTAATCATGAGACCTACGTTTTTGTTGCCCGAGGTAGATACTACTGGTGAACGAGTTCCAACGCTTCATAAATGGAAACTTATCAGTTAACTGGCTCAATCTTTCTGGAACCGTTGGTCTACCGAATATCTGCAGAGCCTTCAAGTTCGGAAAAAGTGGCCTCACGAGAGACCTTCTGTGCAGGTTGGTGATCTTGTTCTGATAAAGAACTCCCAGTTTCCCCCGGGACAATGGCCACTAGCTTTGATCGTCAGAACTTACTTAAGTGCAGACGGTTTGATTCAAGTAGTCAAGTTGAGAACTGCAAATTCCACGTTTATCAGACCCATAGTTAAATTAGTTTTATTACTTACCAGAAAACAGTTGAGAGATTACAAACTCAAATGTGATGAGAACTATGGCTCGGTTTAAAGATTTTTTATTTACTGTCTAACTATTTTATTAATTACTTTCTTGTAAAAGGACAGCGGTTCTTAGTTAGTTTTGAAATTTTATTTCTATCCTCGTTGATACGATAAATCAAGGGGAAAGTATGTTCAGACTTGATATGGTGCGGCGCACGCGCCACACGGTGTTCGAGACACTCGTATCAACTGATGTCAGCATTAGCCAATGAGTGCTCAAGTGAGTCACGCAGGAGAGGTAAGAATAAGCCTAGAGGCGGTAGCGAAAGTAGTTTGCCCTCGTCGCTCGCACAGTGCAGTCCAGTTGCCTTTAGTGTTGTGCCTCATATAGGCATACTTTAGTTGCCATAAATTCTCGTCACGTTGTGTATCAGTCACGGTGATTTGTACTCCTCGTTCGATTCAATTCAATGAACTTCGTTAGTGCGATCTTTTCTACCGTTAACTGTTATTATTCGCGAAGATTTCTCAACTCAAATCGAGTGTTTTTTTTTTTTCATAATAAAGCATAGTGAACTTTCAACATTTGTCTCGTGCATGCTCTATTACAGAGCAACGATATTCGTCGTTCTCTCCCTGCATCTCTTCTACATTTTCCTTGTCTCCTCAACCTGTATCCAGCTCCCTGAGTCATTCGCTCGTGATAAAAAAAAATAAGAAAATCAAAGAAATACAGTCCATTTTGAACAAAACTAACACTCGAAAGGAGTGGTTGACTTACTTTAAGACTATTTACCGATTAAAAAGGTATTCTCCGTGCTGAAGGACGCATTTCAAATTTTTTCCATAAAAATCATTTACCGAATCGTGTAATTTTAGACCCAAAAGAAATGTTGTCTCAGCTGTTGTTAAATTATTATCACGAAAAGTTTTATTGTGGTAGCAGTGGAACTGTTTTGAATGATTTGCGTCAAAAATTTTAGATTCTTCGCTTGAGACAGAGTTTACAAAATTTAATAAGTAAATGCTTAATATGTAAATTTCTACGTGCACTACCAGCAATCTCTAGTATGGGAGCTTTACCTTCAGCTAGAATAGCCTTTCATTGCCGTCCGTTTTTTTATTGTTGCCTGGACTACTTTGGTCTTTTTGAAGTAAAAATAGGTCGGAATAGAGAAAAACGATAGGGTGTTCTATTAAAGTGCTTGACAACTCGAGCAGTTCACTTAGAGTTAGTTCATAGCCTCAGTACTGATTCCGCCATCATGGCATTAAAACGATTCATATTGCGTAGAGGCTCTCTAAGAAAAATTTATTCCGATAACTGTACAAATTTCAGAGGGATGAGTTCAAAGTTAAAACGAGCTATGAGTGGAATTGACAAAGATAAAGTCAATGAGTTTTCCGCAAATCATGACATTCAATTTAAATTTAACCCTATAGCCGCTCCTTATATGAGGTAAGCTTGGGAGCGTCTCGTTCGTACTGTAAAAACAGCACTTTCCTATATATTAAGAGAACTTGTACCATGTGAAGAAGTTCTGCAAACTATTTTCTGTGAAGTTGAACATTTGGTTAATTCAAGGCCATTGATTCATCGGGAAGACTTCCTATGTAACTCTGGCTGTTTGGGAGCGGGTTTTTCCGTGAAATTTTCCTTCAGTATAATTCCAGGGTTTGTTTCTTGCTCCACAGGTCTTCGGGCCTGGGTGAATGTGAAACAGTGTTAGGGCGTCAGGTAGGGTTTAGTGGATCCGATGCGCCAGGCAGGGATCACCAGCCTTACCAACTAGGAGTCGTTCCTGAAACATGGGGCTTCTCTGGGGATGCTAATTATCCTGGATCGAATGCTTCGGCAGAGAGCACCGGCTGAAGTGTCGAAGAGTGGTCGTCCTAAAATATGGAACTCTCTCCGGTAAAAGGCTACACAGTGTCGAGTGGACTTAATGCACCGTTTGTGTGGAGAGTATCAGCTTAACTGGCAAGGTGTTTTACCAGAGATACTCGCACTCTGGCCATGGATTAGATATTAAATCAGTAAAAGGATTGGAAAATAAGTTCAGAAATATACCCCCACACATAGGTGGTGCGTGGGTAGCCCTGGTGACTTGGCAAGAGCTGTCATGGTAACCAGGTAAAAAAAAAATCCATAGCGATTGTGTAATTCAGTTACGTTAAATTAAAATAAAATCCGAATGATTATAACCATGTGATTGTCCATCTTCTAATGGTATATGGTAGTTATTTAGAATTAACATGATTAGTCATAACCATTTATTTCCACCAATGTTGCTCAAATATGTTTACACCATTCTTTTTGCAAAAACCTATTCATTTTCTTTTTTACATATTTTAAGGTCTTTAATTCTTAAACAGAAAGTCAAAATTTTTCTGAGGAAGAACTACTTTTGACATTGAACTAAGCACAATTTTTTTGATTTGATTTAAAATCCCTTATTGCAGAAACATTTGTGATAGCATATACAGAGTTAATGTTAAAACCATGGTATTTGCATGGCAAATAGGCTTCGTTAAGTTTTGGAAGGGCTGGACATCCATACTCCTTAATATTTACGACTCTAAAAGTGTAGAACACACGTATGACTTGCACCTTTATTATATTCTATCATGTGTGCATATATACATACTTGCATGTAAGTATTTATTCCAGGTATTTTTTTTTTTTTTTTAAGACCCATAACAAAAACCGTTTCCACGTCAACAAGTTTAGTTTTAAATTTATTAAGTGCTCATTCAAAGGAAATGCATCCAACATTTCAGCTGACACCAAAGAAGTTGGGTATCAGTTATCAATATCAATAGAAATTTATTATTTGTAATCTTAAAACCCTGGATATCTACAATATACTCCATCACTAAGAGAGAAATATACCTTCTTCAGTCGAGAGTATACAAATAAATGAATAGAGCGTTAAAGTACCTTAAACTAAATACCCGATAAAATATCCCGATCCTTTTGTGTGAGTTGAGCATAACTCTTAACCTCCATACGTCTAAAATGTATTTTCACAGTATTCATTTTATTGACGTGAGTGTGATACTTTGAAAACCGATGGCTATGTGCACTTAGTCATAAAATGCAGGTAGCAAGTTTGTCAGACCTTGGGATATAGTATAATAAATTTTAAAACTCTGCAATCTTTAAAATGCAGTTATATTTATAATATTTCTTTATTTAAATACGACATATTTTGCAATTTATTGACAATAAATTTTAGAATTTATTTACAATTTATTTTACAATTTATTTACTACATATTTTACAATTTATTAAGAATGTTAAAATTTAAGTCATTCTAATTTTTACATGCGACATACTCTTTTTTTTTCATTTAATTTTCAACTTTTTCCTTAACCCTTTTTCTTTTTAATAAATTCTTAACTTCAACTGTTTCTGAAGATGATTCGATTTTCGGCTGCGAAGAAATGGATATGACCACAACTTCTGGTAAAGAGGTCAAATCAAGGGCTGACTGAAGTGATGTGCTGAAGTCTAGAGGTACACTTTGCAGTGAAATACTCCCAATTTCTGTTTCGAGAGAGTAAAAACTTTCAGTGTACGAAAAAGATAGAGAGACTGGTGATTCATTGCCTGAGGAACATAGATTCTCATTATCTGTTAAACAAAATAAAAAAAATTATGTTAAAAAAAAAAAGAAAAAAAATGAGAAGAAGAAACGCTTAACAAGACTAGAGAAAAGAATCAAAAGTAATTAAGCTCACTTTCTGTTGGCTGTAAGACTACCGATACATCAAGTGGAGCTGTTTGCTCCATAATATGCTCTGATGCTGTTGATACTCGAAGAGCATTCAAACTCTCCGTGTACGAAAGAGTTGGGAAGATCGGTGATTTTCGAACTAAATCGGTTTCACCACTTGAGGAACATGAATTGTTGTGCATTGGTATTAGACAACAAGTAAACAATAAGCTGTTAAACAAAAGGTAAAAAATAATTTCGAAAAGAACGAAAAGAAAAGAAATAAGAAGAAAAAACGTTTAGAAAAACTGGAGAAAATAATTAAAAGTAATTAAACTCACCTTCAAATTTAAAATTTTTTACATTGGCAATGGTAGTTTTGGTTTCTGCCAGCTGTAAAACTACCAACAGATCAAGTGGAGCTGTTGACTCTGTAATATATTCTGCTGCTGTGGCTGCTCGAATAGCATCAAAACTCTTAGTGTACGAAAGAGTTGGTGAGGAGATCGGTGACTCTCAAACTACATCGATGTCACCGACTCTAGAACATGGTCTCGAAATATGATTTTCGAAATAATCTACATAGTGTCAAACAAAATTAAATATTTTTAAAAAAATAATGTTAAAGAAAAAAAAAAGAAGAAGGAACATTAGAAAAAAAGGAGAAAGTTATTAAAAGTATTTAAACTAACCTTTAAATATAAAATTTTCAACGTTGTCAATATTGGTTGTTGTTTCTGCCGACTGTAATACAACCGACAGATCTAAAGAAGCTATGTACCCTGCAACCCATCCTGCTCAAAGAGCGTCAAAATTCTCCGTGAATGAAGAGATCGGTGATTCCCGAACATCAATGAATTTTAATATGAATTTTAATAATAATGAAAATAAATGAATGAAAATGGAAAACGTTTCAAGAAAAAAAAACTTACCAATAACTGCAGAGCTTTCATCATAAGTTGATAAAAGTATTGAGTCCACCCAAAAACTGTCGTCTATCAGTTGTTCAGGGAATATTTCATCTAAGATATTAAAAATCCTAGGCAGCATCTTGTTTAAAAAATTTCGGAACTTTAAATCCTCTTTGAGTTCAATCTCACTTCTGGTCGCGTTATAGCCATTGCAATAATAATATCCAACTGTATGGTTCAAAGTTTTATTTCTGAATGATAGAAATTTAAGTGCTACTCTACTTTTCTTAATTTTAAAGCAACTACTCCGGTCCAGCAAGAAAACAACTGCGTTAGAAAAGGATGTACGTGCAATACGAAAACAGCAGTTACGAAAAGATACAAGTGCACCACCACCCTCCGCAGTCTCCTCCCTTCAAAAATGTGCAAAGCATGCGAAACTATGTTTTGTACCTATGGTATGCGCAGAAACCCTTTCCCTTGGTCTCATGCACACAAGTAATTTTTCGAATGTATGAATTTTTCCTTCTACTACAGGTTTTTCAAATTTTTAAATACCCAATCAGAAATAGTTTACGCCCTCCTTCACCCTTCTACATACATTTTCATGCACTTTCCGGAGGATTTAAGAGCTGCTCTTGACCTTAATTTAAAATCATAACTAGTGAAATACAGAAGAAGGCAGCAACTTGGGTAGTATTTACACGACTAGGAGTCATCCTTTAACAAAATAAGGTACTTTTATTTGATAAATAATTTATTAGGCTTTGCTCTTTTTACACTGATCAGCTTATTTTTTATTTCTTACATCTTACAATCGTTTTAGCCGCAAAAATGATAGGCAAAAGTTCTATTTTAACTCTCTCCAAAGCAATGATGTTGAGAGATCTTTTAATTTTTCTTCCTTTTTTTAATTAAAATATCACTTTTACCACAGAAATGTTAGGTAAAGATCGGTTTTAACTTTTTCCGCAGAAATAATGTTTAGAGTTCTTAATTTTCTTCCTCTTGAATAAAATAAAAAAAATCTTTTATCAAATTAATGTAGGTTTTCTTGAACGTAACATTATTTGTTTCTACAGCACAATAGATAATTGAAAAAACACCAACTAGTGACTTCTGAAGGTACAACGAACGACTTTTTCTTCGTGCGATAGATACTTTCGCAAGGGAGTATAGAGGAGAAGAGCAGGCAATTGTTGACCGTGTAGACCCTGTGAGTCGTGAGATACCTATGGAGGAGGATCCCTTAGCAGATGTTGTGGAAGCTGTGTATTATGTTCAAGATGCTGATGCTGCTATTAACTCTCTTGGAGACGTTGCCCAAGAAGCAGTTCCCGCAGTAGATTTATTTTTTGGAAGAAGAAAAACGTGAGAAAAAAATTTATTATTTTATGTTAAATCTTAATATTTTGTAATATTATATCAATAAGTTTTTTGTTTCTTTATTCTTAAAATAAAGCACCCTTACAGCACGTGAGGCTTTGAGCAAAATTTGAGTTTTAAAACGGGGTCACA
This sequence comes from Copidosoma floridanum, assembly GCF_000648655.2. Next base: position 3,144,291 of record NW_019384288.1, on the reverse strand, counting down.
ACCAATAAAAGAAGAAGAAGTAGGAGAAGAAAATATCTCGCATACACTGATTAAAACAGTGCCAACAGCAGCAGCAATAGCAGCTGATTAGAAAAACATCCCAACACATATACCAAGTATGATTATGAATATGGTCAAAGAAGGAGAAAAAGATATGTTATAGTATGTTAAAAGTTTAAATATTATACCTCTGTAAAAAAAAAAAATTCATTTTATTTTTCAGTGAACAACCACCACTTGCACCACTGCATTAAGCTTCTTTGCTGGTTGCGGGACGGGAAGTACCGTTAGACAACGAGCTTCTAACAAACACTCTACAAGAATGGACCGACGAAGATCGGAATATTTTAACCTTGAGAGTGGAGACAGCTCTTCAAAACCGAAGGCCGAGAGTAATCCAACGAGAAATGAAAAAGATGATTAATAAACGGATGAAAGAACGTGAGAGAATTTTAAAACAGTAATTCTAGCTTGAAAGAAAAAATTCAAAAAGCTGAAGAAAAAAAAGAGAGGCTATAGAAAAGCTTAAGCAACGGAGTTACCCTTTAGCCGCAAAAAATAGAGCAAGTCAAAAGCGACCTATTAAAGAAAATTATGTAGATAATTTTTGTGAGAAAAAAAAATGTTACAATACCGAATTCTTTAATATCAAATTCTTTAATTGGCAAAAAATCACTTGTAGTAGTCGTAGTAGTAGTAGTAGTAGTAGTAGTAGTAGTAGTAGTAGTAGTAGTAGTAGTAGTAGTACTAGTGCAGGAGCAGCAGTAGTAAAAGCAGTAGTTGTAGTAGTTGTAAAAGTTGTAGTGGTGACAGTAATGATAGTAGTAATAGTATGAATCCTTAGAATTAAGTAAACTTAAAAGTAAATTAAGAAAAAAAATAAAATAAAATAGAAAGAATTTACTCTAAAATATTGTGATGCGTTTCATATGAACAACTATGTATCCTCCCCCCTTGATATGCCTACTATTTTCCAAAATTTGTTGTATAACAAGATTGGAGCTGCTTAAACAGCTCATTTTCATGTACTCTGTGAGCAAGTTAACTTTCAGTTTCAAGTTAGCTCGGGCAACAGTACACCATTTTAAAGATGTCGCTTACCAGATACGGTAAAAATATCAGAAAACTATAAATAGATATAATGCTACTCATATTCAAATTCAGTTGGATAGTAGTCTTACAGTTCTTAAGGATAGTGATTTTTCTTTTTGTGAAAAAATGACTTATTAACTTCTGAATTGCTAAGATTTCAATTAGCGATAACTTTACTAAAAACTTGAATACAACTACTTTATGATCGCTTAGAAATAGTGAAAGCAGCAAAAATATTTATTCATAAGTCTGAAAATTTTGTATCAGACAGTGATCGTGAAGTTGAGACAGCATTTACAGCATTTCGAAATGAATCTGAAGTGTTTGAGCCAGAAAATAATATAGAAATTGCGTCAACTAGCAAATTTAAAAATAACTTCACAAAATACGTTCAAGACGAAGGTATAGCTGCAGGTGCATCTACATCAGCAGTAATACCGTCAACAACAACACTTTTAGTTGCTGAGAATAATAAAACAGTAAGTCTCGAAGATGTTAATAGCGCTTTTGAAGAACGAATTATGACAGCATTGATTGTTAATTGAAAACATTGAGATTTGAGAAATTTAATTAAAGATACAAAGAAGCAGTTTTTTAACTAAATGCAACAATCTCTTGGCAAACATGAATCATTACAAGTTAACACAGTTTTGTCATCTGAATATATTACAGTAAAAGATAACATTAAAAGTACTGATATAAAATTCTTTAACACAATGTTACAATCTATTTATTAAGCAACTGATTTGGACGATTGGTTTGATAAGAATGTGCAACAACCAGTTGAGCAAAGTATGGATGACTTTAAAGATGCTGGTTCTGGCTGGTATTTACATTCAATATTAAATTTAGTCATCAACATCAATAAATGTAATCCTATGCGAGGAAACTCATTTATAGCTTTACCAGACTACATTAAAAAAAAATGCTTGTGTAAGAATTGTTAACATGGACAATCAATGCTTTAAAGGGTCTATTTTATCAGCATTACATCCAGTATATGAAAATGCAAATCGTGTATCAAATCATAGAAGATACGAAAACAAGTCAAATTTTAATGATATTAAGTTCCCGGTTACCCTTAAAAAAATTTATAAATTTAAAAAACAATATAATGTTTTGGTTAATCTATATTTTTAAAAAAGAAAGGTAATACTTGTAATATTTGTCCTAGACATTTATTATGAAACAAAAAAGGAAATCATGGTAACCTTTTACTTGTCGAAAGTTTTTACATTGATAATGAGGAGGATGATAATACAATTAATATTGAGGACGATTTAAATACCGAGTATAAATATCGTTATGTTTGGATTGAGAATTTGTCACGTTCAGTACGCAAACAGTTGTCTGAACACCAACATGCCGCAAACATATGTGACCGATGCCTTCATTACTTTTGGTCTGATGATAAATTGAAAACCCATGAAGAAGATTGCAAAAATATGAATAGTTGCAAAATTATTCTACCTAAAAAAAGAGAGGAATGAGCACATACTTAAATTTAAAAATTTTACATACAAGAACCAAGTACCTTCTGTTGTTTTTGCGGACTTTGAATAATTATTGGAATCCGTTGAAAATAAACGTGCGTATCAACATCATGTAGCATATAGTTTTAGATGTTATATAAAATGCAGTTATGATGATAGTCAATCAAAGTATAAGAGTTATAGACAAAATAATGTAAATAATGATGAGACACCTGCTAAATGGTTTGTCAAAATTCTTCACCTTTTTGCTCTAAAACTGGAAGAATTGTATAAAAATCCTATTAAAATGATTGATTTAACAACAGCAGAAAATGTCATGTAGGATTAAGCTTGTTTATGTCCTTTATATGTAATTATCTCTTTCGTTTAGATAATAAATAAGTACGAGATCATTGTCATCTGACTGAAAAGTACGCATATTCTTTTTTTATTTTACTGTAATAACTATTATTATTTAATACACCAAACAAAAAAATATTTTTTCTTATTGCAGGTTTCAAGGTCCCACGCATAGCAAGTGTAATATTAATTATCATGATTCACGAATGATACCGATAATTTTTCATAACTTAAGTGGTTATGATTCTCTTTTGTTTATAAAAGAACTCACGATTAACTTACCAAAAAAAGTTCAACTTTTAGCTCAGACAAAAAAAAAGTGTATTTTCTTTACAAAATCTGTTAAATAAACTGATATTAATCTACGATTCATAGATACCTTCAAATTTCTGACTTCATCTCCCGACAAACTGTCATCATATTTACATGAAATGAAACTTATTAAAAAAAACATTCTTAAATATTGATTACTACGATACAAATCAAGTAAATTTGTTTAAAAGGAAAGGCATATTACCGTATGATTGTATATCCTTGTTTTAAAACTAGAGGAAAAAAAGGTACCAACAAACAAGATTTTTATAGCAGCTCATACGAAGCTCATATTACTGATAAAGAGTATGAGCATGCTAAAAGTATCTGGAATACTTTAAACATTTAAACACTTGGGCAGTATTCAGATTTATATGTAAAGAATGATTTGCTACTACTTGCTGAAGTTTTCGAAAATTTTTGAAACAATTGTCTCGAAGCATATGAATTAGACCCGGCTCATTATTATACAACACCTGGTTTTACTTGGGATGCCATGTTGAGCTATACGAAGGTTTAAAAATATTCTTAAGATGATAATTTATTATCAAATAATAATATTAATGATGTAAGTTGGCTTAAAGTTAAACTTAAATTATAAGCTAATGTTGACATGCTTATGTTTATTGAGCGTGGCATTCGAGGTGGCATCAGTCAATGTTGTAATCGCTGTGCTAAAAAAAATAATGCATAGATGGAACATGATGATATAAATAAAAAATGTCTAATGTATTATGATGTCAACAATTTTTATGGTTGGGCCATGACGCAAACGTTGCCTTACGCTGGTTTCAAGTAAATTGAAAATATTAACCCAATCGGTATTTTAAATGTAGAAGATGATGCTGAAATCGGGTATATACTTGAAGTAGATCTTGCTTACCCCGAAACTCTTCATAACGCACACAAGGATTTGCCATTCTGTGCTGAGCACATGACTCCTCCAGGATTCAAACAAAAAAAATTATTGACTACTCTGTATGACAAAACACCATACGTAATACACTATTGGGCACTTAAGCAAGCTGTGAGTCATGGTCTCCGTATAACAAAAATCTATGGAGCCATACAGTTTAATCAAAGTTCTTGGTTAAAAACATACATGGACTTAAACAGTCAAAAACGTTCAAATGCAAAAAATTGACTCTGAGAAGATGCTGTACAAATTATTTATTAATGCAGTAGATGGAACAACAACAATGGAAAATTAGCTCAAGAGAATCGACGTTAAGCTTATCAACAAGTGGGCAGGAAGATTTGGGGCAGAAGCATATAATTAACTTCTTAATTTCCATAGCTGTGACATATTTAACGAGCAGCTTGTTACTATACAATAAATGCGCACTGATATTTTTATTAAAAAACTCATAAACATAGGATTAAGTGTCTTGCACCTGTCCAAAACACTTGTGTATAAATTTTATTATGATTTTATGAGAAATAAAATTGGGGATCAGTGCACACTGTTGTATACTGACACTGATAGTCTTATACATAAAATAATGAATGAAAATATTCATAATATGATGCGTGAAAATATCAGAGAATTTGATACCTGGGACTATCAAATCAACAATGACATTAGTATGCCTTGTGAAAACAAACAAAATTTTTGGTGTTATGAAAAATAAATGCAATATTAATATTATGTTGGAATTCGTAGGATTGTGAAGTAAAATGTATAATGTGAAAATTCAAAATCAAAAACTATTAAAAAAAGGTAAAGGTATAAAAAGCTCCATTGTAGGAGCTACGATAACCTTTGAAGATTACATCAAGTGTCTGACTGAAAATTCTAGCATCACTCGAGAGCAGAAAATTATTAGATCGTGTCATTATCAACTATTCAATGAAAAATAAATGAAAATTGCTTTAACTGCACACGAAAACAAACGATTTTTGCAACCTGATTGTACCGATACTCTACCATGGGGTCGTTATAGCATAGTGGGAGAAAAATCATTTAATAAGAGAAAAGGATCGATGAAAAGAGTAGCCAATCAGGTAGAAAAAGCTGCAAGGACTGGGAGCAGTCCTGTATTGCATCTCTCAAAAATACACAGAACACTAGCAGATGAGCCTAAAGTGGGGGGGGGGGTAGGTACTATATAAGGAGTCGTCTCGACAAGGCAAGCTCATTCTACACTCCAGCAATAAGGTTGAACTTAATCAATAGAAGCTGACATCACCTTTAAATAAACCTCCTCGTTAAAAATCTAAATACAATCAAGGTATCATATTTTTTTTTTTTATTTTTTTATAGAAAATATTTTTGCATACTCACATAGCATATGTAATGTATAAATAATTTATGGTAGTTTTCATGTTTTTTTTTTAGTTTGTTAAAGATAGATCTTGCAACATTTAACAAAATCGCCAACAAAAAACTTTCCAAATTGATTTCCGACCAAAACTTCATGGTGTCAAAACTAAAAGAAGTTTATACTAAATTCAGACCCAAGATAGTTGCAGAACTTGACGATGACTTTGAAATTTTTCTGTGGACTATAATAAGTGCAGCTCTGTTTAAAAACGAAGAATTCTATAATAAATTATTGGATGCTATAAATAAATTTAAATTATTTATAGTATACAACGGAAAACACATTATATTTTCTTATGTGTGATGTAAAAAAAAGTGAAAAAAAATTAAATTACAATTTTCTCTAAAATTTGAGTATTTATTCAGAACATCTTCCCATGTAACATTTTCATTATTACTTGATACATATTACAATCTTATGATTTTTTAACTTTAAGTGATTTAAATATCTTAGTTATTTATTTGTTTAATTATTGTGAGTACTGTCAAAACCCAACCATTTAACAAAAACTCGATTGCTACGCCTTCGAAGGATCTTCTCGATAAGGTATTTACCAGGATGTTTTGTTTTCTGTAGTTCTTGCTCGTAGAAACCTCTAGATATAGGTTGATCCTANTTTGAAATACTCTTCCCATGTAACATTTTCATTATTACTTGGTACGTATTACAATCTTATGATTTTTTAACTTTTAAATATCTTAGTTATTTATTCGTCCAATTATTGTGAGTACTGTCAAAACCCAACCATTTAACAAAAACTCGATTGCTACGCCTTCGAAGGATCTTCTCGATAAGGTATTTACCAGGATGTTTTGTTTTCTGTAGTTCTTGCTCGTAGAAACCTCTAGATATAGGTTGATCCTAATAATCCCACAGATAATACCTCGTTGGATTTGTTGCTGCTACTCACATGATTGTAAATATTTCCAGCTACCAACTCAGTGTATAACCTTTTCCGAATGCTTGTTCTGTCTTGCTCATGTGTACTTTATCGCCAGTTTTAAATTTTGGCTCACTGCTATTTTTACGTTTTTTTAAAAAATTTTTTCAAGCCTTAAACGTCATTCCGAGCAGTAACGTCTTTCAGGTTCAAACTTATTGTTCGATGCTCCCTATTGTTATATTATTTAATTAACGTTTGTAACAAATTCAACCACTTTTGAATGCCTTGCAAACTTAATTTTTTTCACATCAAATTTTTTAAAGTACGATTAAGTCGCTCACATATCAAAGCTTCAAGATTTCTGGAAGTTAAGTATAAATTAATCTTATATTTATGCATGAGATTTTGGAACTTTGCATTATGGAATTCTTTGCCGCGATCAGTTTGCATATTTACTGGCACTCGTCCTTTTCTTAATATCCAATGCATTGCTGCAGTAACTTCTTTACCAGTTTTTTTCTTGATGGGTACAGCCTATGCGTACTTAGAGAAAATATCTATTACAGTGAGCATATACCGATATCCTTTGTTTTCGGAAGCGTAAGGCTGCATCTTTACAAGGTCTGCTTGCCAAGTCTCATCTAAACTACGTATGTTGAATTTTTGGCAAGGATAATTACGCCTTGCTGCCTTATGTAGTTCCTCAACGATTTTCTCCATGTATTAATTGTCTAGGTTTAAGTTTTCTGAATCAGCTTGAATGAATGGAAATTTTTTTTGTAAGTTGAATATGAAAATTAGAAAGCTATTTATTTCTTTTACAAGTCTTTTAATTACTTTAATCAAGTAAGCACAATTAACTGCATCTTGAGGCTGTTTTTGTGTTTCAACATTGCACAGTCTTTTGTTATTTAAGTCATACTGCCCACCTGTTATAAGTTTATATCTAATACCAGGAGGACCTCAGCTACCACCTTCGTATTTACCTGGTTTTCGAACGAATTCATCGACAATCATTTTGATGCTTAAGCAAAAATTGTCCACGTCAATATATTTATCCTTCTTGACGAAGCTCTTTTATGATAGATAAAATTTTATTGTCAAGACTTGTATTTCCTGCTGACTTTTCAGCTGTTAATAAGCGTAAACGAGTTACTAACTCATTAGGATCATCTCAATGTATACGATCTACTTGTTGTGTTATTCAAGCAGTTTCATAATTAGGTAGCAACGAGCCGTTTTTTTGCCAGCCACGATATCGAACATAGGAGCGATAATTTTATTTAACTCGTTACTATTATGGGTTCGTATAGCTCCTAGTTTTAGAACCCTTTTCTATGAGCATTCAAAGTTTGTAATATTATGTAGTATTTTTCAAAATCTTCCCGTATCAACTGAGATTTTTTAAGATGCGTTTTGATGAGTAGCTCCATTATTCCAGAAGTCATAGGAAAGTTTCTAAAGTCTATTCACGAATAACCAAGCTTGTATATCGCATTTTCTTTTCGTACTCTATACTTTAAATCTAATAAAACTGATCGATTTGCATTAAGTATTTGTAAATAAAAATTAATGAATAAATTCTTACTTTTTTGCACTGAATCAACTGATTAATTCTGAATAGTAGTATTTGAATCAGGATCATGACCACTTTTACTAATGGCTGACTCGAATGGTATGTCCCTTTCACTAAACCTTTCTCTGTTTTTTTGATGCTTTTCTTTATCAACTTTATTATTTTTTTCATCCTTTTTATTATAAAAATAGTTATGAGTAACAGAATTATTACTATTTTTTTTTTGTTTTTTGTTTTAGCTACAATTTCCATTAGAGGGTCTGTACTTGGTTTGAAAGTTTCACTAAGCACTTTTTCAGCCTCATTTTTCCCAAACTTCATTTGTCTGCACATTTTTCTAACAGCTTCACGTGCCTTCACTAACTGACAAAAAACGTCTTTCTCTTGACCATACGTAATGATAACGATGCTAACAATGATGATGATGATGCTTCAATGTTTTACGACTGACTGAAATGATTGCACTAGGTATGTACAGCAAAATTATCAAAACCTTTTTTGTAGCGACCATTATTTTTTTGTTTATCTTTATTTACAACAACAAATCCATGTTTGTCATCATTCCAGCAATTAAAGCATAAATTTTCTAATTGAATGTTTGGCATGTCGGAGTTTACATGATCATTGTGCACATGCTTTAAGTTTACTTCATCTTGACGGAATAAAACTAAAAAATCAACGTTATCCCTAACAAGATGCTTTGAAACTTGAGCATATGACTGACAAAGAAAGAAGCAGTCAACATTTTTGTATCTACCGTTTCAGAAGAAGGCCTTTACATTGTTTTGTTTTTCACAAGCTATATCCTCAAAAATCATTATAGAATTTGGTAAAGCATCATCAGGTGGAACTACAGTCTCCTGTTCGCTAAAAGGTAAGTATTTTACACCCTCTATAGGCTCCAATAAATCTTTTAAAAACTTGTATTTTGGTTGACGCAGCTATTTAGAATACACATACACATTTTCAAACTTAACTCCATTGGGATGCACGATTAAGCTAATAAGCTATTAGTTTTACCACTATAAGATGGACCGCCAAATACAGCGTACATACTATCAGGGAGTAGTTCACCATGTTGATTCGAACGCTCTTCTTGTATTACAATATCGTCAAAATTTGAAACTTGTAATTTTATGGATTGTTCTTTGAATTCCGTGTCTACTCGGTATGAAGGATGAGTGACAACTAATCTGTTAATTCAATAGTAAAACGCTTTTATATTTTGAGCTCTTTATTGTAACAAATTCGTGTACTGTGAATACCTTATTTATTTTCTCGAACGCTTAGTCATAATCCAACCTCTGAAGACTAATCATCATCATGCATCATCATGATTACACTTCGTAAGAGAGGACGAAGTCTTATAATAAAATCATAAATTCTTTACCAGTAAAGCTTCATTTGTCTGGATATCAGTATTGTGGGCCTGGTACTTAGCTTGCTAAGCGTCTTACTAGAGAAGATTCAGGAGTTAATCCGCTGAACGCCATGGCTAACGAACATGATATAGCATACTCCAAAAATCGACAAGATTTAAAAGTCAGACACGAAGCAAATAAAAATTTAACTGATAAGGCTTGGCAAAGAGTTAAAGCTTTAGATTCAAGTATTAGTAAGAAAACAGCAGCTACCTTTATGACTGGCACTATGAAGCTTTAGAGTAAATTTGGTATGGGGCTAAAGAAGAAGAAGAAAAAGAAGGAACAGTGTATTAACGAAAGGAAAAATAAAGAGTAGCTTTAAAAAAAAGGTAGTACTTAAAGTGCAAATAATAAAGCTGGTTCACAAGACATGAACACCAATAGCAAAAAAGGTCTAGATGTCATTAGTAGTGCTTTGGAAGGTGCTCGTACTGCTGTTAAAAAATCTGGTGACAAAAAGCATGTTAAAATTTATTGCATCTTACGCCTTTCTTCTCAAATTAGTGGAGCTCTACCTTCGAAACCGTTGTTTGCCGATTTAAGTGGAACAGGTGCTATAGCCAATGGAATAGCAGAAATTATTAAAAGCATTAATGCTACTAAGTCAGCTGAAAAGCAGCTAGCTAAGAGTCAGAGGCATAATAAACCCATTAAAGCTATTGCCCTCAGGAGAGATCTTTATCTCAGACCTCATAAAACTGGATGAGGAGTCTATTCAAAGCCTTACGTTGCAAAAGGTTTAAAGAAAAAAAAAACAAAAACAAAAAAACGAAAAAAAAGTTAAGGCAGTAAAATTACCTGATCGAGCTCTGACCAACATAGATTCGATGGAATGCTCTAAGATCCTAAAAATCCTGCGTTTTCGTGGAGTATTCATGAGAAACAACTTACCTGCTAACGGCGCGCGGTTTTCTGAAACAGCTATAGTAAATCTTGCTGATAAGAATGGACCTGGAACTCACTGGGTGGCTTATCGAAAATGTGGTAATAATGTTGTATATTTTGACAATTTTGAAGATCTTCAGCCACCTATCGACTTAACGTTATATCTAAAAGTTAATAAGATGAAATGTTATCATAAGCATTATCAAGAATTTAACTCTGACAACTGCGGTCATTTAGGCTTAAAGTTTCTTTCAAAACAAATATAACTTTCTTACATCAAGAGAAACCTTTCAGCTATACTTTAACAACGATGAAAGAAACATAAACTTTAAGCCTTATTGGTACTTCTTCTGTTTTAAAAGCACAGTATTTTCCACCTTTTGAATTATTGCCAAAATACAGCAACGTTCTTAGCTAAGTAAAACTATTGTTATTTAACTCAATTCCAAATATTGATGGAAATTGTAATAAATTTTACATCGATAATTAAGTTATTGTATTACCAACCAGTAGTTATAAGATCAAAGATATTAAGTCATTTTCAATTAAAGTAATACAACCTCGCAACATAACTCTTGAAATGACGCTGAATAATAATACGCTTGGAAGTGTTATCAAGTGCAGTCATACCATTGACCTTAGGATTCTATATTTAGACCTAAGGATTCTATAGGTCGTATATTAGGCTTCACTCAGCAAGTTCTAAACAATAACACCACTTAAATATCAGACTTACCTATAGATATTCTGAAGATAAATGTATTAAGAGTTAAATGTAACATTACGAGAGGAGCTTATCTAAATGGCAACAAAGTGCACACGATTCATGAATTTTTTCCAGCTGTACCACCAGGATATAAAATTATCGAAGTTCCTTCACAAACAATTCATGTACCGATTATTAGACGTATTATTTATCATATTCAACTACGTATAGCAGATCAGGACGGTTATTTAGTTAATTTTTGTGGTGAAGTTATAACTTTAAGATTGCATACAAAACCCTTCTCATAATTGGTATTATTTATAATTAAACAAATCATATAGGTAGCTTAATTTGCACTCCAGCACTCAGTCAACAACGAGCTCTCCAACCGTTGAGACGTCAGAAAAAAAAGTCTATAAAAGCATGGCGACATCTAAGAAGACAGCCAGCACGTCAGAAATAAACTCATTAAAACATACGGTTTAAAAAAAGTCTCGGTTTCAAAATAAGAAACCCTGGTAGAAAATAAGTTGGATACTTTTTTAATGTATAAAAAATGGACGAGATTTTAAGTATTCAGTCTTTAGTCACATTTTATAAATCCATTGAGCATTATGAGATTCATGCTTATTAGACGTATGTATCTTCATCATATGGTAATAGCAATAATATTCAAATTTCAATTAAACATCAAGATTTGTGTCTTTTACCATCCAGAAGTTCTTTACATGTTTATGGAAAATTGATCAAGGCAGATGGAAATACAGCAGTTACAAATACTGCTTTTACCACGCAACTTGCCACTTATTTAAAGGAATTAGATGTAAGATAAATGCCATAGAGGTTGACAAGTGCAAAAATGTTGGATTAACAACCCTTATAAAAAATTGGTTATCACTTCGACCTGATCAAAAATTTATGATAAATGCTGGTTGGCTTGGTGTAGAAAAAGAAGCTAATGATCTTACTAATGATAACGGCTATTTTGATATCATGCTTCTACTTATCATGATTTTGGGTTTTGCTAAAGACCATCGTAAGATAGTTATTAATGTTAAACATGAGCTTATACTTACAAGAACAAGAAACGATATGAATGCCATGTTGCAAGCTCCAGTTAATGCTAATGCTGCTGATCCCGTGGCCGTAACAACTTCGGATAACTTTAAAATAGTAATATTAAAGCTTGAGTGGCTTGTGCCAAATGTGGTAATGTCAGACTCTAATAAAATTTGTTTGTTAAACTATCTGCAAAAAGACAAGTTTATACCCATGAGTTTTGAAACGTATATGAGTATCTTCTGTTACCTAGCACATACAAACATATATGGACAGTTAAAATCATTTGAAAAACGCACGTGACGTTATTTTAGCTTTTCAAACTAACCGTAAAAATCAGAAAAATGTAAGCAGTAGTATGTTTGATCACTGCATCATACAAATTGTAAAACTGTTCTTAAATTCACAATATTATTCTTATGGTGATCTGACCCTTAATAGAACGCGTAATCAGTATGTATTGCTATATCATTTGTATGCTTATTTTCAAAATTCATACTATAACCAAGATTGTACACCTTCACTGGGCAAACAGCACTTTCTCAATCGAATATCTTTTATTGTTCTCGATTGTTCGAAACAAAACGAGTCATTAAAAAATGCTCCAGTAGATGTGAGGCTAGAATTTGAGTCACACAAAAATTTTTCTGCCAATACGTCTGCTTATTGTTTAATTTTTCACGACCGTATAGTTCAATACAGTCCAATGAGTGGAGATGTCAAGAATTTTGCGTAGACATAAAGTTGATTTGGGGCTTTGCTAGCATCAGTTTATTTTCAACCACAATAGATAAAGGTCGGAGCAACAGCTAGAGTTAAGAAGAACCAGAAAACAATCGATGACAAGAAGAGTGAGAAAAATTTATGAGGAGAAACGAGAAGAAAGGCATATAGGTTGATAAAACAAAATTTGCGGAAAAATCAAAAGATAAAGACTGTAAAACTGTTTGAAAATTAATATGTTTAGTAAGCTCTACTTAAATCCATATGTCACATAAACCGTGTACGAGTAGTTTTACAACTAATGTTAAGTATCAAAAAATCTTAACCAAGGATGATGATAATAGAAATAAGTTATCTGGGCTGAGAAAATTCGTCGATAAATGTTTAAAAAACAAAGGATCTTGTCCTAAAAATCAAGGTTACGAAGAAATAAAAAAGCAATGAAATTAAATATTGGAGGAAAGATGGAGTATTTTGTGGGCATACAATGTTTTCATAAACCGGGTAATGATTATGTGCTCAAAGAATTGGCTATCCACCCACTTAATACTAACGATGCAGAAGTTCAAGTATTTTTTTTTAAGCACCCTTTACCTGGAAAAAATCACCCCAAAAGTATAAATATGAAAATTTATACCTTGAACTTTGCTATCATGGACTAACCTGGAAGTCAGGAAAAATTGAGTGTACAGAGATAGGAAATATTTTACGGAAGAATCTTAAAAATGCTACAAACATACACGCCATTGGAGATTTGAAAAAAAAGTGGCTTGAAACATTTTGCTGTAAGGTCACTGATATGACAGACTATTTACCGTTTAAACTCCTAAGATTTGTTACTACTTGCACACATCACAACAGAGCCTACAAATCCATATGTGCTCTTTATAATGTGAAGCGAATAAAAAAATTTCACTTCAATATGAAATGAGTTAATGTTGATGATAATGATAATAATAATTATAATAATATAGAGCTGTAAAAATGCATTGTATCGTATTTTAAGAACAACATTTTTAACAAACTCATTTTGTAAATAATGTACATTTTTCATTTAATAAAAACTGATTTTAAAAATAAAACAAAAAATGTTTAACCATAATTTCCCTACCACTTTACATCCTACATTATTATGCAATGCACTCGCTAACACAAAAAAAAGTTTTTGTATCCATATAACTAACTACCAAGTGCACAAGCTTCACACGATTTTGCACATTTAAACAGCGCGCACAAATCAGCGCTGCAGATGACTTATGTACATTGCATTGTGCGCAAACTGAAACGGCTTTTACGTCACCAGCTGGCGCACGCGGCGCTACAGTCACTAATGCATATTTTGCATAAACTTAAACAGTGCGCGCAAACTCAAGCAGCGCTGCAGGTGGCGCACACAACCTTAAGCAGCGCACGCACAAGGAATGCGATAAAGCCACAGCTCCTGTTCGCCCATTGGCTGCAGCAGGGACCACTCTATCCGAAAAGAGGGGCCGCTCACCGCGGAGAGGGAGTAGGCTGAAATCGCCTGGCGACTTGAGCCCACCTGGGCCGGAATTGCCATAGCTTATCTACTGCTTATAATGATTATCATATATTACATGTGATAAATTGTAATAACAAATTTTTAGACAGTTGCTCCATTACTCGAGCTACCAAGAAGCCGTACATTTATTTGCATCGTAGGCTTAGGGAAGTTATTATTCTTAATTTTTAAGTTATTTTTTATTAAAGCTCAAAAAAGTAAGTTAATGACTGTAATGCTTAAACGTAAGTTAGAAATTAAATACATTTAATGGTTATACGAGAAAATATGAATTCATTGATATCATTGTATTAATATGTGCATACGCTTAGATGCTGGCACCTTTTATATAAAAACCTTTAATATCATTCATACATGCCCTTTTTGATTTCATTTATATTAAATACTTTGTATACAACTGCACATTATTTTTTTTTCTAAAGAAACTGTTTTAAGAAAAAAATGAGAATGAGAAAAATATTCTTCCTAAACGCAGATCCAACACACAACAACAATTTTTGAAATTTTAATTATAGAATCCTTTACCAAGATTGGTTTACAAATTAACTGGTATTTTGCCTTCTTTCAATATAGACTGCATCCATGCTGACACGTCGTCACCATTTCTTTTCATTGGTAAAGCCTATGCGTACTTGGAGAGTACGTCTATTACAGTAAGCATGTACCGATACTCTTTGTTTTTGCAAGCGTAAGATTGCATCGCAACGAGATCTGCTTGCCAAGTTTTATCTAAAGCACGTATGTTAAATTTTCGGCAAGGATAGTTATGTCTTGATGCCTTATAAAGTTCTTCAACAGTTTTCTCTATGTAGTAAGGATCTAGCTTTACATTTGCTGAATCAACTTGAATGTATGAAAATTCGTTTTTGTTAGTTGTACAGAAAAATTTTAAACCTATTTATTCCTTTTTAATACTTATAACTATTCCAATTCAATAAGCATAATATATTGCATTTTAAGGCTGTTTCGGTGTTCTGACATTGCACAATTTTTCTATTATCTAAATTATAATGTTCATCTGCAGCAAGTGTGTATTCTACTTAAGGAGGACGTCGGCTACCGCCTTCGGTTTTACCTAGTGTTCGACTAAAATCGTTGACACTTATTTTGATACAAAAGCAGTAATGTCACACATTAATACATGTCTATACCTTGCATTGCAAGACTCTTCGATGATTGATACAGTTTAATTGTCGTGACTTGTATTTCCTGCTGACTTTCCAGCTGTTAATAATCGTCAACGATCTTCTAGTTAATTAGGATTATCACAGTGTGTATAAACTACTTGCTGACATATTTTAGCCGTCCTTTAACGAGGTAGTAGCAATCCATTCTCTTTACAAACAACGAAATTGAACAGTGTAGCTATAGTTCAGTTTAATTTATTATTATTACAAGTTCGTACATTTCCTTTTTTTTAAATCCTTTTTTGTAAATAAAAAAGAAGTTTCGAATATTTAATAGTATTTTTTAAAATTATTCTTCATTATAAAAAATTATTTTTAAATTCTATTTATGAGTCACTAAGCTTGTACATTTTATTTTCTTTATGTACTTTATACTTTAAATTAAATTTATTTTTCTGATTATAATCAAGTATGTGCAAATAAAAGTTATTTAATAAAATCTCACTAACTTAAACAGCATCAGTAGATTAATTGTTCAATCCTTGTCAGTGTCGTTACGTTCACTAATAGCAGACTCAAGGGTGATATTATCTTGACTCGACATTTCCCTGTCTTTATGTCAGTAAGCTTTATAAACTTTATTATCTTTCTTTATTTTGACTAAATAAATTATTCTGAGTCACAAGATCATTATTATCAATTATTTCTTTTTTTGAAACGGTAGCAATTTTTTTTAAGGTTATCTGTAATTGATTCAACAGTTTCTGCAAAGATATTTCTACCTTATTTTTCTAAACTCTCACAGTCTGTACTCTCTTTTGATAGCTTATCTTGGCTTAACTAACAGTAGACTTTCCGTTTCTACCGTTTCTAACAATTAGGATCTAGCCCTTTGGTGGAATATTTATTCCACCAAATATGAGAGAGGACTAAGTTGTATGTTAAAACGCAAAATTTGCACTGAGGAACTTTATCAGCACTCTAGCAACTGTCATATTTGCATCAGTATGTTTACTCTGTTTAAGGACATAAGGTTGAAGTGTACTTTAGTAGTCTAATTTATAATTTTTAGCGTGTTA
Source organism: Copidosoma floridanum (assembly GCF_000648655.2). The sequence goes on along the minus strand of NW_019384288.1, from coordinate 3,127,726 downwards.
ACCACTTCTGTTACTTTTATTATCAGTGGGCTTCATGAAATCATCACCCTTTCCTAATAAAATCAATTTGTCATGTTAATCTTAAAAAAAAAATCAGCTTTAGTGTCTCCAAACTTTTTCGTATTTAGGTAAATATGATTTTTTGGTCCAGCTTCAGATGTATTAATTATAAGATTTTTTTTGCTTGATTTTATCCGTAAGGCACTCTGTCTCTTCGTAAGTATTAAAGGTAAAAGCTAAAATTTTACTTTTCTGTGCTTGATTCTTAGGTTTTATAGCATTAAGTTCTTTTTTATCCCCTTCCAATTGTTCTATAACTTCAAGAGTTTTGAAAAAGGAATGGAGCTTATAACGTCATCATCGAGTTCTATAGCATCATGATAATACAATAATTAGGCTTCTCATTTTTTAACAGAAGTTTTAACCGTATAAACCACCATATTTAATCGATACATCGTTAGTAATTACACGAAAAATTGTACTTTTTCCTAGTATAGTCATAAACGTTATTCTTTTAATTAAATCTGGGTGAACTATAATTCCAGTAAAATTGATAAGCTTACTAGTCTCTACATGTTCTCATGAGTGCAATTGATCTAATTAAATTTGGTTCGTAGTGGGGCCATTATCGAGCATAACTGTGATAACGCGATATTTCTATTCTGCAATTGATAACCTGATGCTTGTAGGCTCGTCAACTACACCTAATCCCTGGCACGTACCAATGAAGACAGCTTCAATTCTGTTGCTATGTTCATAACGTGAGCTAAAACATTTGATGTAGGGGTTTGAATTTTGTCTTTCGGAGCTCTTTTTTTAACGACGACTGGGGTCAGCCGCCTAAGAGTAAAAGTGATGTGGCAAACGGCCATCTCCTGTTTGGTACTAATTTTACAAATTTTGATTTCGATAATTAGGACTGAAACTTTGTTGGTTATAATTATAATAATTATTATTTTAGGAGTATCTTTTCTGATTCAGACATGTGCTTTGGTATCCTTGATTTTCCTTAGAATTAAGAGTAGCATTCCTTACAGTATAATAATCCTTAGAATTTGCGTTATTATATCGTGCGAAATAAGTATTATAATAATGAGAGTTTCTCAACTATTGAAAAAATTCTAATCTCTTTCCTAGTTCTGAAAATTTTCAAAGTAATTCTGTTAAATCCTATACTGTATTTATTGTCTAATTATTTTCTGAAAACTATTATACTGTCTATTAACATGATGATTTTAATTGTCGATCTCTTGTTCATTATCTGGTCTTATTTGACGTAATTTAAGTGTCTGATCAAAGTTACTATTCTTCTGTTATTATGAGTTATTTAAATTATTTTAAAAATCACTACGACGCAGTAATTAATATCGTGTGTCCAGGATTGAACCTGCTCCCATTCAGCTCTTCAATCTCAACGCATAATTAAAGAAGTTGGGTAGGAAAGCAGATTCTTTTGCGTCTACCTGCTGGCTCACTATAGGTGTTAGTCTTTCTATAAATATGTCTAACGCCATGTTTTTTGTAGGGGTCATCATGTGTGCGTTGTATATATTGCCCTTATTTTTCATCATAGCTTTTACAGCACCGCTAACGATACACATGAATACTTGTCTTATGTATATTATAAATTTATACATGTTTTAGATGTATCAATACTTTACATGTATATTTATGTTAATTTAAAGAACCCGACTGTCTCTTACCTATTGGTTCAACGTATACGGGTTATAAAACAGTTATTGCTTCATTTCAATATTCTCAATCATTATGTATATATGTTTTGTACGAACATAATATTTTTCTCTATTATTCAGAAATAACTGTATGTAGCATGTCAAATGTGTAATGTTGATAGACTAAAATTACAAACAAATTCTGTTCCTCTGCTTATTCCCTAGAAATTTTGTTTTGAAGGCACTCGTGCAAAGACCACTGTGCATCTGAAAATAGGTCAATCACCTGCAAGTTACGGAGACCTGCAGTACAATGATGATTTATGTACATGCACGCTGGCGTATGCTGACCGGAAATGAAAAATAAAATATTTTTTTACAAATCGTCTCTACAAAAGTTTAACTGGGAATAGTTAAACTGAAATATTCAATGCAAATATAACTTCAGATTAACATAAAGGTAAACATTAGGATAGTTTATAATTAATACATAGAAATATGCGAAAAAAGCCGAAATCATCACCAACAAGCAGTACATACTACACCACTAGCAAACAACTACATTACATAATAACTATAACAAACCTGGTACACAACATTAGTAACCTTGAAGGGATTACGCGGTTTTTACCATTTAATCTCGCAAACTCATGATTTACAGAGTAACCCTTTTTGCATCGCATTAATAATTTCATAGACATACTGCAATAGTCTAATTTGTTATCTAGTTGATTGCTAACATTTTTTTCCAAATGTAAAGGAAAACGGAAAGTAACCCTTTCCTTTTTCTTGACTCGGACAAAAAGTCCGTATGCCTGCCTCTAATAAAGGTAACAGAGTTTCTGATTCCCTAGGGTACTACGAGACTTCCTTTCTAACTACTAGCAGCAGAAAAACATGTTGGCTAAAATTCTACTAAAATTGCGTATTATTTGTGTAACACTATATATATTCAAACTACCGGTAAAATAAATTATGTTAACTTGCGACAGGCAAAGTACTATTATTCTAACAACTGCTAATCTTATTAAATTATTCATATTAGTACTTATATTATTATTATTATCATTATTATTATTTTTATTACTACCACCACTTATATTATAATTATGAGTTATTACGGCAGTAGCCTCCGTTTTGGCGTTTAAGTAGTAGTATTAATTGATCAATCACCAATCGTTTGTTCACCCGAGCATCAATCGAATCATTAAGTGATTTTTCACCGCTTTTTTGCAACGAGTTTAGTTGAACAAACGACCGGTGTTGAGCATTAGTAACTATTAATTATGTTCTGTCATACTGTTAAGGTTAAGTTATATCGAAATTCTGTCAACTTCGTATGTAAAAGGGAAGAGAAGGGCATGAACAAGTGAATCTCCTTCCTTTCTGTTAGCGCAAAGAGGAGAGTGAGCCGGATGTGGGAAGTGCCAATTTGTGAGTGGCTTAACTAAAGCAGTTTAAGCCAATGGCATTTTTGGCTATTGTCATTTTTCCAAGATTTTCCCCCGGCAAGCTCTCCTGCGTTGTTATCGAACCATCGGGTCACCGAGTTCTGCTACTCCTTAAAAAAAGGCCTAGAGGCCCTGGAAAAGCAGTGAATTTTTGTTTTTCACGCTCAAACGATCGACTGAATAGTGAGAGTCCACCTCTACTATCACTGAGTCCTCCAGGAGCACCTAGCAAAAACCACTTTACTTACCTCAGCTCGCACTGGTTCGCCGTGTACTTCTGTTATATTTCAATAAAAGTAAGTGCGAAAGTTATTATTTTTGAGTATTGTTTCTTTTCCGTCTTTAATCTTTTTCGCCTGGGTCCATAACTAAGTTGTTTACGTCAGCACGAATATCTGCTACGGTATTGGTACCCAAGGATCCTTGAAAATTATTAAAGTCGTTTACGCGCGTACCAATATCCTTAACGGTATAGGTACCCGTGGACCCTTGAAAATTGTTTTTCATGCACGCCACTATCGGCCACAGTAGTGGTACTATCGGAGCAAGAACTAATAGAATTAAGGCGAAAATCAGTACTCACGGCAGTTTTTATACACCGGAGTCCAGTTGCGAGAAACAAAACTTTTTCCCGTAAAAGTGCCAGCATCTTCTAGATCGCGAACGAAATACCCTTTGGTAAGCCGCTCTGGATAAAATCGACTAATTTTAGGCACACCGTGCACAAGTTTAGTGTTTTGAGATATTCCTTGCATTATAATCGCTTCAAGATGTGTTAAAACAGTCGTAGCCCCTTTGCAAATATTGTGTCATTACTGAGAACTAGCTCCTTTAGCTCCATGTCCCATTTACGTGCCCAGCGTGTGTCCCAAGCTATTAAGCGAAAGCTTAAACTTAAATAGTACGTCGTGCTGACGTAATAAATGCATGATTATGAATATTAATTATATTTGTACGTATATATCAATTTTTTCATTTCTTATGTCTTTTATGATGCAAGGAAAGAATCTCATTAATTGTTTCTCCGAATTAAATAAGTAAAATACAATTAATTAATCAACTTTATTATTTTTTTTTTTTTTAACGTCATCAAATTAAGTTGAAGAGAAAGAAATAGAATATAATAAAGTATGAAAATAAAAATAAAAATTAAAAAAAAAAATTACGCACACAACGATAATAACACAAAAAAGATCATGATAGAACGAGTAAAATAGTTAACAGAAACGATAATAAAGCTGATGCTGGTATGACGGTTGCTAAAGCGCTGATGAAGTTCTTCAATGCAAATTTTTTATTTCAACATGCAATTCAATCTATTTCTATTCTTGATGGAAGCAATATTCTACTCAAGGACTATATTTTAAATGTTAAAAACAGAGAGACTTGGGAAAAAAAAGATCAAAAAGATCCGTATAGAAAGGTAGTATTACAAAATCAGCGAGATACCGTGCGTGAAAGCGTAAACAGTCTAGACTTCAAAAATATTGAGGTATTAATGGTTATAAAAGAAAAAAAAAATTCACGACAGAATAAGCTGTTACTAATCATCAAACTCAGCTGCAGAAAGTGCGCCAACAGTAAGGCCAGTCAGTGTAGGAGTATTATAATTATATAAACCTACGGCTGTGCAGTACTGAAAAAGTATTCCTTCAATTTTGCGATGAGATTGGAGAGCCGAATAAAAGTAGGTATAATCCTGGACACACGATATTAATTACTGCGTCGTAGTGATTTTTAAAATAATTTAAATAACTCATAATAACAGCAGAATAGTAACTTTAATTAGACATTCAAACTACTTCAAATAAGACCAGATAATGAACAAGAGATCGACAAACAGAATCATCGCGCTAATAGGCAGTATAATAATTATCGGAAAAGTAAGAGACAATATTCATAGTATAGGATTGAACAGGATCACTGTAGCAATTATCGGAATCATAGAATAGATTAGAATTTTTTTATGAGTCTAGGAACTCTGATTATAAAAAAACTTTTTTTGCACTTATTTAATAACGAAGATCTTAAGGATTATTATACTTCTAGGAATGATACTTTTAACCCTATGAAGAATCAAGGATACCAAAGCATATGTCAGCATTGGAAAAATCACCCCTTATATGATAATTATTATGATTATAACTAACAAAGTCTTAGTTCTAACTATTAAAATCAGAGTTTATAAAATGAGTACCAACCAGGAGATGGCCGTTTGCCACATCACTTAAGCTCTTAGGTGGCTTACCCTAGTTGTTGTTAGAGGAAGAGCCCCTAAAGATAAAATTCAAGCTCTAACACTGAATGTTTTAGCGCACGTTATGAACATAGCGAAAGAATTGAAGCCGTCTTCATTGGTACGTGCCAGGGTTTGAGCGTAGATGACGAGCCGACAAGCACCAGGTTGTCAATTCCAGAATAGAAATATCGCTTTATTGCAGTATGCTCGGTAATGGCCTCACTACAAACCGAATGAAATTAGATCAATTGCACTTATCCTAACGTGTAGAGACTAGTTAAATTATTTATCTTACTGGAATTACACCTTACCCAGTTATAACTGAAGGGATAACATGTATGACTGTACAAGAAAAACGTACAATTTTTCATGTGATTACTAACGATGTATTGATTAAAAATGGTTGGTTGTAGGGTTAATACTTTTGTTAAAAAATGTCAAGCCACATCATTGTATCATTATAGTGCTAGAGTATTTAATGAGGATATAATAAGCCTTATTTCTTTTTCAAAAACTCTTGAAGAAAGAGAACGATTGGAAGAAGATAAAAAAGATTTCGAAGCAATAAGACTTTAGAAACAAGCACAGATGAGTCAAACTCAAACTTCTACCTCTAGTACTTACAAAGTGACAGAGTGCCTTACGGATAAAATTGACCAACAAAAATTTAATAATGATCATGTCGTAGACTAGACCAAAAAATCACATTATTCTAAATACGAAAAAATTTTGAGACATGAAATCTGATTTTTATTCTTAAGATTAACATGACAATCAGATTTCATCAAGAAGAGTTGATAATTTTATGAAGTTAACTGATAATAAAGGTAAAAGAAGTATCAGAAAGAGTAAAAATAATGAATTGGACTACCAAAATACACTTCAACCTCGTGTCATTAAACAGAGTAAGCAAACTTATAGTGTAGAATGACATTATCTTAATGAGGAACAAAAAGTACTATTAAATCAACTAAATAAACGATTAAGGCTCAAACTCATTAAGAAGTTTAAATTTATTAAATTAATACTAATTTAACTAAAGGGTAATTGAAACAAGTCAATAAAGAAACAAAAGATGTGCATATAGGAGACGAAAATGTGAAAAATAAGAACGGACAATGTAGTATTATGGCGATAAATACTAATAAAAATAATCTTACTATTATGAAAGGTCCAAGAGAATTTCTACACTTAAACTACATAATACATAATTAAATCTTATACTAGTAGTAATTATAATTGAATAATTATGAAAAAAAAAAACAAGATAGAATAAATGATTTATAAGTACTTGTGCGTACCAGTCACTTAAACCTGGAAGAATGGGACCGTTCAAGAGAAGACTGAATTCATCGATTGATTCCTGAATTTTCAGAAATCTTATCGTTGCCGGAAAATACTTTACCCTGTACTAATGTTGTTGCACATGAAATTCCGATGGAAGATAGCATCCCTATTAACACTTAACAATATCATCATTTACTGGTTCGTAGGAATGTTTTAAAAGAACATGAAGCAGAAAAAATTAACAATGGAAGCCTTCTTTATCACCGTATAATTCACCTCTCTGGATTATTTAAGAAAAAAGTGATAGCTATGAAAATCTAAGATAAATGGTAGTTATTTATCTTTGAGAACTAAATAAAAATACCACTGGTTATGCACATCCATTGTCTAACATTACTAATATTCTGGACCAGTTAGAAGGATTCGTATATTTTTTAGTTTTTGATTTAGCAAGTGGTATTCAACAAATTTTAATGGCTGAACATGATATGTATATAACATCATTTACGACATCCCATGAACATAACCAATACAGACGGATGCCCAAAGGTTTGAAGAATGCACCTACCACATTCCAACGACGACTGGATCTCATATTAAGAGGTATGTTTAATGTTGAAATGTTAGTGTACTTAAGCGATATTAATAATAACACAATAGATCTAGTAGATCATGACCATAAAGTTATGTTACTTTCCGACCGGTTAAGATCAGCGAATAATATGGTACTTATGCCAGATAAGGTAAATTTTGGCAAAAAGAAGTTTTGTTTTTTAGGCATATAGTAATTTAACGACTAACTGCACCAGACTTTAAGAAGATACAAGCCGTTAGATAATTTTCCCAACCAAAAACTGAAAAATAGGAAACAATTCTTAGAACCAGCATGATCGTATGAACGCTTTATTAAAGATTTTTTTGAAAATGGCTTATATATTATCAGACCTATTGAAAAAAGGAAGAAGAATTGTTCTTGACTAAAGTGCAAAAAAAGATTTTTCAAATTCTAAAAGATCATGTATGTCAAGAGCCTTTTTAACAATTATTTAACTTAAGTTAATCAATTAAGTTGACAACAGATGCATCTGACTACGCTAGTAGAGTGGTATTAGGTCAAGAAAAAGATGGGTCTGACCATCCTGTCACCTATTTTTCCTTAACTCTTAATACAGCCTAAGTTAATTATTCTACAACTAAAAAGAAGTGCTTAGCTGCCCTATAAGCAATGCATTATTTTTATTCGTGGTTATTGGAAAATAAATTTGTTCTTGTAACTGATCATAAGCCATTAAGGTTAATGCATACAAGAAAAGATCCGGGTCAGCATTTAATATACGAAATGTTTAAATTTACCGATTATGAATACACTTCCAAATACAAGCCAGGAAAACTCAATACTAATGCTGATTCATTATCTAGAAACTTAGTAGGACTATTTCTGTATGCGGAAAACAATATAAATAATGGATTATTATTATCAAGAGTTATGATGATGGATCAAAAGTAAAAAGATAAAAGGAAACAGAATTACAAAGTCAGACAAAAGGAATAGTCAGAACATCCAATTAAACGACGATCAAACCTAAAGTATTGCCAACAACCTGGAAGAATAAAGTAAGGGTAACCATACCTAGAAGCATATCCAAATCAGAAATTAAAGTACCTTAAATAGCCAGGGGTCCAGGACAACCCCTTAATTCGAAAATAAACAAGGAACGACTGAAGTAATGTGATTTCTCAAAAGATTGGAAATAAAATACTTTCACAAATAGAGACATCATTTACATCTTAACCGAGTTTATTAGGAAATGTCATTAAAATTACATTAAAAGATTCTAGTTCATTTAAAGTGAATTTTCCTAAAGTAACAGTTTTTACATCATACTCTGGAGATACAAATATAGAAACCAATATTTTAAAAAATGAGAAAATAACACAATTACTAGTCAGAGATATAACTTACCTTGGCGCATTGTCAAAAACAAGTATGTTTTCCGTAAATGACCTAAGTAATAATGAAAAATCTCTAGAAGAAGATACACAACTTCCAGTATATGATGCCAGACAAAGTGGATTATGACAAGAATCGACTAAAGCGAAAATATTCTCTAATACGTATCCTGACGCAGACTTAGATGTGATACATAGTGAAAACTTTATTACACTTATTTTACTTAGTAAAGGTTCCAGTGACAACGTTTTTAAAGACCAACCTATAACTATGACAAGTTATATTGATATGGTTACTTATTAGAAAATACAAAAGTTAAAAAAAAATTCCAAAAATTCAAAAACGTAATGAAATAATTCAAACACTAAATACCAGCCCTGTTAGAGGATATAAGGAAATAATTTAAACCTATCATCAAACAAGAGAACTCTTATATTGGCCTGGAATGAGAAACGATATTCACAATTACGTTGGTATGTGCAGCAAATATTAAGAGAAAAAAATTGACCAAGTAAAAACAGTAGAACCCTTGGTGCTTACACGTATACCTGTTAAAGCTTTTGATAAAGTTTACATAAATACCGTGTGCAAATTATTAACAACACCAAAGAGTACTTGCTTTTTGCGCACCATTCAAAATTATTTGACTAAGTACATTACACTTTTCTATGTACCAGACCTAAGATAAAGCATGCTTGCCGATGCACTTGTAAAAAGTCTAATATTAGTTTAGGGTGCGCTTAGAGCAATTCTATCAGACATATATGCTACATTTATGTCTACTTTATTGAAACAACTTATGAGAACCCTTAGGACCAATTATTCAACTACATGAGCATATTATCTTTAGTTAAACGGCTCACTAGAGCGAAGTCATGCTGCTTTAGCTCACTCTATAAAAACTTATTCTAAAACTTATGACGACTGGCACAATTAAGTAAAATTTAACAGCTTTCATGTATAACACAAGTGAAGATGCATTAACAAATTTTATGCCCTATGAACTAGTATTCAAAAGAGAAGCAAGGTTGCCCTTGAAGATACCTAAGGATAATAGGTTACAAATCTACCCATTTTATTTACAAGATCTTATTGAACGACTTTTAAAAATGCAAATTTCAGCAGGAAAACAACCAATAAAGATAAAAGTACAAGCAAAAATAAGATATGAGAACCAATTTAAGCCTCGTAAAATTAAACCAAGAAATAACGTTTGGGTAAAAAAAGAAGTGTATTCCCATAAGTTTAATTACTTTAAAAATAAACCGGTAAAAGTAAAAACAGCTTTCGAGGGAAATCATGTGTTACTTGAGAAAAGCAATAGTAAAACCAAACGGAATGACATAAATAAATTAAAACTAAATCCCTTATACCACTATCCTTGCTTAGCATTTTTAAGCATAGATTTAAGCTATACTTATTATACAAACTATAGCATAAGACCAGTAGAAATGAGCCCTGTAACATACTACGAATGAATCGGTAAAACAAAAATAAGGAAAGCTTAATGGAAGATTTCGATATGGTTGCATATCAATAAATTCGTTTTGGAAAAAATACCTTCTCAAGGATTAAATTAATTTTTTTGATATTGCATTGCACAGTTCATTTATCCTAATTGTACTCATTATATAAAAATGGTCCTCTTGAATTTAAAGATGAAGTGATTGACAAACCTCAAACCAACGCTATTGATTATAACACAATCTATAAAAACCCATGCGGGGGATAACATTATTTTACCGCTTAGCATACAATCTAACAGACTAACACCTTTTGGAATTATTGAAATTATTGCTAAAAGACTTTTCAGCTAAGTCACAAAAGACAATATTAACGTTATAAGCAGTAATATCAGCAATTTGCATACTCATCCAAAAAATATATTAAATTGTATGAATAGAATAGCCATACTTTTGCAGCTGCATTAAAAGAACTATATAACTCTTTGTAACAACTTAAGCATGTTCTAAAACAAGTTGCTAATATATTAACTTTGAGACATGATTTGACTCTTGACAGATATCTGACACATTTATCAGCTTACGTTAAAAAAACTGAGGCGACCTTAGATTACATTATTTCTTTATAGAAAGATCCAATTGACATATTGTACAATTTTCAAAGAGATCTATCATTTTTAAGGCTCTTATCTTTAAATATATTTAGAACTGTAGCCAGGGATGAAAGAAACCTAGCAGGAAATTTAGAATTTGTAGCACTAATAGAGAATTTTAATGCTGGTAAAATAAGTACTCTAAGCAAATTAGACGTTGTGCATCCAGAAAATAGAGCCATGGTAGTATTATATTTGCCACTTGTAGATCAAACCTCTTATAATCCTTATAGACTTCATTTAATCACAATACCTCAACCTGGACAAAATGGATCTGCCTATATAAAACCATCGTACTCTTACTTAGCAGTAGCAGCATATCATAATTTGTGTTTACGATTAAAGGGAGTAACATTTAACCCATGTGATAAAACAGTACATGGTTATATATGCTTAGCTATGGAACTGTTAAAAGAATTTTATCCTACGAACAAATGGAAGATTTTTGTGCTATTACGACCTGGAACCGGAATATTTAAATACTGTGGAGTTATATTTACACCTAAAACAGAAAGCCAATGAATTTACTTACCAGCTGATAGTTCATGGTTATTCTTGACACCTTATATAGAACAATTGAGCATTACCTTCCCTAAAAAAATTGAATCATTAAAAAAGTATTAAGGGTATAGGTCTTCTACAAATGAATAATGGGTGTACGAGAGAAACACACTAACAAATCTTAACTAGTGAATATAAGATCCACACTCAGATACAATATACCTATCAAGCAAGAGCAAACTTGAACTTAGCTGTGTTACATAAATCGTTAAAGGAGATTTTCACCTTTAATTACGCTATAAAATTTATTAAAGAACCAGACTTTATTAAACAAGTGTCGATAGATAAAGAATTAAATGTACAAAATATAACAAGTTAAAGGAAGAAAATACTAACGCAAAAGTGAGATAAAAAACAACCTTTTCGTTTTATTTTATAACGTAATGTGATTAAAGTTTGTATTATTATAGTAACAAGGGCACAACCCATTAGTAAAGCAATAATCTGTATCAACATAATTATAAAACGTAGTGATTCAGAACTATAAGAACAATAAGAACACAAACCAACGGAACTTTGCGTCAAAATTGAAGAAAAACAAAATAAACTAAATCATCTAATACGAGACCTATATTAAAGACACCGAGTTTGATACTCCGACGCCATATATCTTAAAAGTTGGTAACGAACTCGTGAATCAATAGTAATTTGACACTATTTTACTTCTAGGATGCACGATGAACCCTGACTATAAAATTAAAGGTAAAGACTAGAGTCAATGTAAATCATTCTCCATATAAAGTTACTAAGCAATGAAAGAATACAGATAATATTAAGAAGATGCACGTACTTCTGCATTTACATAGTTACAAACATCGAACCTCCAATTACAAAAATAATTCATTTACTAAAAAAACTGATGAAATACTAAATATAGGAGAAGAAATTCAGAGACTTTCTCTTTTTAAGATGAGATTCACTATTTCTCAAGCAGAAAATATTTTTTTGCCAACACCAGCAAAAAGTGACAATGATTAACCAAACACTGATCCCGAAAGACTTATGTGTCTTTTATTGTGGGATACAGCAGAAGTTAAAAAAGATAGATACTTTTTTAACCCTTTCTTTGAAATTGATACCTTAATGTACTGTTATGTTGTTAGAGATCAGCGAGAAAAATTATCCCAAGGATATATAAAGTACATTAATCCTGAAAGTGCTATTCTAGCGTTGCAGAACAATGAACCCAAGTATCGCACGAAATACGCTAAACCAACTAAAAAAGTGCGAAATAAAAAATTAACAAGAAATTGACTCACCCTTCATGTCAACAACAACTTGAGGTGATAACGTATCACAGACATGTCATTACATGCAGAAGACAACAGTGCACAAAAATTTTAAGTAAACAAAACCAACCCTTGCCAAAACCCTTGCGTGAGAGAGAGAGAGAAAGAGAAAATATAGTAGGATCTAGAATTGTGGATGGAGTGTATTGGTGTGTATGTTAGCATGGGTCGAGGACGAGCAAAAGCCCGTTCTGGTGCAGGACGAGCAGGACGTGGTAGACGTGCAGTCAGACGGTGAAGATACAGTGTTCGAAAATGTTGACTTATAAGGTAAGAGTAATTAAAAAAAAAAAAAAATTAAACTGAAAATTTTTTTTAAGCATTTGAATGACCGTTTATTTCTTGCCTTTAACTAAGATAACTTTACCATATACATTGAAGAAGGATGGTGATAGTCTTAAGAAGGGGTGGCTGTTAAATGACGTATTGCGTAAATGGATAAGTTCTTATTTTATCCTATTTTATGTTATATTAATGCTCTCAATGAAAATAAGACTTTAAAAAAATTTAAAACTTTTAAAAGAGTAATACTCAATGAAAACCGTTATTTAACGAAGCTGACTGTGTACTTCGTGGCTCTTGAAAGTGTTAAATAAAAACTAAAGTAAGCCACAAAGCCTCGTCACTTAAAGTCAGCAAGTACCAGCCCCTCAGCATGTAAAACAAAGAAGTTTTAACTGAAGCTTGGTGCCAGGTGCATTTTTTGCTCGGCGCTTTAGTTAATAGCCCACTGCCGCTCATCGAGTGAAGACCTAATCCCTAATTTCGAAAGAGTGGCTAGAGATTCTGTCTTTTCTCTGTCCTTTGTTTTGTACAAGTGATTTAAATAAATCAATATTAAGCCATTAGAAAAAAAAGTTTAAGCTATTTTATGTAAAGTTATGATAAAATTAATTAATATTTAGGCAATATAAGGAGTAGTTCAAGTTATTTGAATCAATAATTAAAGATAGCTTATGATTCAGTAATCAGAGTTGCCAGTAATTAAGTTGCTAGGAAAAAGGAAGGTCAGTTAACACGGATATTTTATACTACTTTTTCTTTTTTTTTTAAACAAACAAATAGTTAAACTATTAGCTGCAGCCTGTAAAGAAGCGTGAGATTGTAGTCCATTGTCTTTGGACTGAAGCTGGAGGCAAAGTTAAATGATATCAGCTATCATTCAACACTTAGTATAACGAAACTTTTAACTTCCAGTAGAGACGTTATCATAATTATGTATAAAACTTTAACGTTTAAAAGTCGTTGGTTGTAAGAGAAAATGTGCACGTTGAAGATGTACTTTGAAACTAATACACATGCGTAAAGAGTGTCTCATATAATTATTATTCTTATATTAGCTTTTGTACAAACACATTAATATATTGTATAACTGTGATGAGTATAATTAGCTTCTCCTTATACACAGTCGGAAATAGACATCGTGCATGTTACTGTAAACAATACATACATAGTTAACTTCTTATTTGTCTTTACTTGTTTTGTACACAAATCATGTCATTAATTTAACAAGCTGATGTACGCAAAAACACCGTAGTCAGTTATATTTTTTTACTTTGATTACAAATTCTTAGCAAAAACAATATGTTCAAATTTCAATCAAAAATTATATCTTCAATGAATAATAGCATAAGTAAAAACAGAAGCTATTAATATTATGTATTGATGTATAACGTTTTTCATAATGTTGCTGATTGTTTAACCGAACGTGTTGATCGTTAAGTAGGGTCCAACTCACAAATGTTAATTTTAAATTGTGTGGAAGAGGGTGGGTTTTAACCTCTAAAAAAGAGAGCCAATTTCTGTTAGTTAAGAGAAATTTTTGCTTTTTATTAAAGTTTTTAATTTTTTTAGATCATCAGCGTATCCTAAGAATTATGATAAAGAGTAATGTCACTACTACCTGGTTTAAGTAGAGTCTCGTTTTAATTCAAAGAAGTTTAATAGTTGATCTAAAATAAAGGTCCATAATCTTATAATAGTTGATCATCCTCGTGACAATCGTTTTACCAATCTATTTTTTAAATACCAATAGTTAAATAGCACATTGTTGACCAGTAGATAAATGTGTGAAAATAATTAACTTAATTATCTTCTTTTCATTTCAAATGTATATATTCTCAATTGGCAACCTAACAAAGTTAACAGAATATTTTACTCTTTTACAATATAAACGTAAAAATCAATGTACATCATATAATACCCAGTTTTTTACTTTTTAACAAAATGATATTTCATAAATAATACTATAGGGAATACTTTTATTTATAGTTTTTACTTAAGTGTATATCACCTACGTATTGTTAATTACAAAATTTGTAACGTCTTACTATGAAACTCTAATGCTTGGCTCTCTCAGGGCCCTTTTGGCTTTAGAAAAAAAAATTTTTTAAATGGATTTGACTTCTTATTCCATTATATTTTTAGATACTTTGGATACTAGACTCTCTGAGAATCAATGTTTTATTAATTTATATTGCATATCATCTGCTTCTGGTGGATTTTCATACTTTGATCACAGAAGCTTCTTCTTGTAAACTTCACAGCGTCTCTGTATTTTCAGCCACTAGAGCGTTACCTCAGAAAAATTTTTCCAACGCACAGTGTTAACGTTAGTGTTTCCAACACCTGTAAGTTAACAGATATTCTTATATTAGGCAAATACAAAACTCTAAAGGGACAGATAAGTTGTTAGGTGACGACTTGCGTAAATTGATAAATTTTTATTTTTATTCTATTTTATCCTGTTATATTTCATTCCCAATGATAAAATTTTAAGACTCTTTACAGAGTCATACTCAACGAGAGTCGTCGCCTAACAAAGCTGACTGTGAACTTCGTGGCTCTTGGAAGTGTCAAGTGACAACCGAAGCGAGCCATGAAGCCTAAACACATGAAGTCAGCAAGTACCGGCCCCATAGCAAGTAAGACAAAGAAGTTTAACTAAAACTTCGTGCAA
>NW_019384288.1:3096655-3107992 GCF_000648655.2 Copidosoma floridanum | reverse complement strand
TGGAAAGAGATGAAAAAGAACAAAAAACCATAAAACTCAAAAAACAAGCACAGGAAAATCAAATTTTAGCTACAACCCTTGATACTAACAAAGAGACGGAATGCCTTAAGGATAAAATTAACCAACAGAAATTTTATGACGAATACATTGTAGGCCCACCCGAAAGGTCAAATATACCTAAGTACGAAAAATTTGGAGACATAAAAGCTGATTTTCATTTTCGAGATGAGTTTGATAAATTGATCTTATCAGAAAGAGGTGAAAATCTTATGAAGGGCACTGATAATAAAACTGATAAAAGTGGGATATACAGTGAAAATAATGAATTAGTCGACCAACCCCATGCCATTGAACAGAATAAAAATACTCCTAGTGTAGAACATTGCCCTAATAAGGAACAAAAAAACACCAGTAAAGCAACTAAATATACGATTAAGGCTCGAACACGTCAAATAGTAAGAATTAATTTAATTAATACTAATTTAACTGAAGGATACTTACCGCGAATAGATGTAGGGTGTGATAAGATATATTTAGGAGAAGGAATAGGAAAAAATGAGAACGGTCAATGTTATATTATGGCAATAAATACTAATAAGAATGATGTTACGATTGAAATAGACCCAAGAGAAATCCCACCTTTCGAATACATTGCACCTGAATTTGATCCCGATACTAGCAGCGAACATAAAAGACCAATTGTTAAAAATAAACTAGATAGAATAAACGACCTAAAAGGACTAGTGCGCAACGGTCATTTAAACTTGGAAGAACGAGACCAAATATATTAATTGATTTCTGAATTCTCAGAAATCTTCTTGTTACCACGAGACATTTTACCGTGTACTAACCTCGTCGCACACGAAATCCCGACGGAAAATAACATCCCTATCAACACTAAACAATATCGTCACCCACCAGTACATAGAAAAGTTTTAGAGGAACACGTAGCAAAGAAACTTAACGATGGAATAATTGAACCTTCGTCATCACCGTATAATTCACCTCTTTGGATTGTCCCTAAAAAACCTGATAGCCAGGGAAACCCAAGATGGAGGGTAGTAATTGATTTCCGAGAACTTAATAAAAAGACCATTGGTGATGCATATCCATTGCCTAATATCGCAGATATTATGGACCAGTTGGGAGGAGCCGTATATTTTTCAGTTTTCGATTTGGCAAGTGGATTCCAACAAATTCCCATGGATGAACATGATAAGTATAAAACAGCATTTACGACACCCCATGGACATTACCAATATAGACGAATGCCCGAAGGCCTGAAAAACGCACCTGCCACGTTCCAACGACTAATGGATCTCATATTGAGAGGCTTATTGAATGTTGAAATGCTAGTGTATTTAGATGATATTATTATTTACGCAAAAGATCTAGTAGATCACGAGCGTAAAGTTAGGTTACTTTTCGATCGGTTAAGATCAGCGAACATGGTACTCCAACCAGATAAAGTTGAATTTTTGCGAAAAGAAGTAATATTTCTTGGGCATATAGTGAGTCAACGAGGGATAGAACCAGACCCTAAAAAGATACAAGCCGTTAGAGAATTTCCCCAACCAAAAACTATGAAAAATATTAGACAATTTTTAGGACTAGCAGGATACTATAGACGCTTTATTAAAGATTTTTCAAAAATAGCTAAACCATTATCAGATTTATTAAAAAAGGGAGAAAAATTTGAATGGACTGAAGTGCAGGAAAAGAGTTTTCAAATACTAAAGGATCACCTATGCCAAGAGCCTATTTTACAATTCCCCGACTTTAGTAAATCATTTAAGTTAACAACAGATGCATCTGACTATGCAATTGGAGCGGTATTGAGTCAGGAAAAAGATGGGTTTGACCATCCTGTCGCTTACCTTTCAAGAACTTTAAATAAAGCCGAAATAAATTATTCCACGACTGAAAAGGAATGTCTAGCCGCACTATATGCAATGCATCACTTTCGTTCGTATTTATTAGGAAATAAATTCGTTCTCGTAGCCGATCATGAGCCATTGAATTGGATGCATACAAGAAAAGACCCAGGTCAGCGTTTGATGCGCTGGATGTTTAAATTCACCGACTATGAATACACTTTTAGATACAAACCAGGAAGACTCAATACCAACGCTGATGCCTTATCTAGAAACCCAGTAGGACCATTTCTTTATGCAGAAAATAATATAAACAATGGATTACCATTACTAAGAGTTATGATGATGGGTCGAAAGAAAATAGAGGAAAAGAAGAAAACAGAATTACAAAGTCAGAGGAAAGGAATAGTAAGAGCACCCAAACTAACGACGATCAAACCTAAAGCATTGCCAACAACCTCGAAGGAAATAATAGGAGTAACAAAACCAAGAAGCATGACCAAATCAGAACCAGATGTACCTAAGTTGATCAAGGGCCCTGGACGACCCCTTGGTTCAAAAACAAACAAAGAACGGCCGAAATTAGATCATAGTGTGATTGCTCAAAGAACCCGAACAAAAACATTTCCACAGCCACAGAAATCATCTACATCTCAACCGAATATATTAAGAAATGTCACTAAAAATACATCAAAAGATTCTAGCTCATTAAAAGTAAATTTTTCAGAATCGGTAGCCTCAACATCACACGCTAGCGATACAAATTTAGAAACTACAGAAATAAAACATAATAGTTCCAAAAATGAGGAAATGACACAATTACCAGTTAGAGATATAATTAACCTTGGTGCATCGTCAAGAACAAGTATGTTCTCCGAAAATGACCCAAGCGATACTGAAGAATCGTCAAGAGAAGATACTCAAATACCAGTATATGACCCTAGACGAAGTGGATTACGGCAAGAACTGACTGAAACAGAAATAGACTCAAATACGGATACTGATTCAGACTCAGACATGACAAATACTGAAATTTCCGTTACACCAATTTCACTTAGCGAAAGTTCAAATGATGACGTTTTTGAAGACCAACCTAAAACTACGACAAATAATACTGATGAAGTTACTTATCAAGAAATAGAAGAGTTAACAAAGAGATTTAACCAAAGCCTTCAAGAATATTTGGACAAGTCTAACAACGATGACGAGCCCGAACAGGCCGATTTTTTATCAGTAACTAGATTTTCTGATGGAGATAAACCGGACCCCGAAATTCAAGACATATTAACTGAAATGGACACCTACGATCCTGATAATTTTGATGATTCTGTATTAGATGAAAGAATTGCGGATATATCAAGACGTACAACAGGTCTTGAACCCCTATTCGATGAAGAAGAAATTTTAAGAAAATATAGGACAAGTGGAAAATTATCAATTACCCCACGTATTCAGGAAAATATGCCCTTAAGTTCTAGCACACCGACGCAAACGAGTACTTTTGCTACTGCAAAAAACAGACGATCTAAAGCGCCGGACTTGCAACAAATAACAGAAGAAACCCCGGATAACTTAAATGAAAACAACAAACAAATAAACTGCAATGAAAATAAATCAATGAATCGAACTATTGCACCTGATTTCATGTTACTATCGGACTTATACTCTTTTCAACCCATCAATCGATACAAACAACAGCACGGAAAAGTGTATGTAAGTCTTAGTGATAGTAGCAGTAGTACTGATAATTATAAGAACGAAAATGGAGCTAAGCTAGTAAACAATGTCATTACCACCAGATATTGCCTTACATACAAAAGAGACAATATAGTTCATTTTATTAGCAAGGATTGTCAACCAGTCACATCTGTCTCAAGGCTGTTGAGATCGATAGGTGCACTGGACTTTAGCTATTTGAAATCGAAGAAACCAAGAGTTGGCCAAATTTTAATAACACCTTATGGAGGACATAATATACTATCAATCGTTATTAATGAAACGTCGACTGATTTAGTATCTTCAGAAAGTCTTACAAAAGCTTTTAAATCGCTTAAAAAAATATTATTGAGACGAAATCTTAAAACCTTCCGAATTTCAAGAAGGGGAGATCTTACAGACAAATTAGAACCTGGATTGATAACAGAAACTTTATTAACAATTTTTGATAAAACACCCATACAAATTACTGTCTGTTACGGTAAGGTTGATTTTCTGAAAATCCAAGAACGTAATGAAATAATACAAACATTACATGACAGCCCTGTTGGAGGACATAAGGGAATAAACCAAACTTACCGGAAAATAAGAGAACGGTTTTATTGGCCCGGAATGAGAAATGATATTCTCAATTATGTACGTAAATGCAGCAAGTGTCAAGAGAAAAAAATTGAACGACTAAAAACAAGAGAACCCTTGGTACTTACAGATACACCTATTGAAGCTTTCGATAAGGTTTCCATCGATACCGTTGGTAAATTAAGAATAACACCAAATGGTAATTGCCATTTGCTGACCATACAGTGTAATTTGACTAAATATATCATATTAGTCCCTGTACCAGACCTAAGATCAAGCACTCTTGCCGATGCACTCGAACAAAATCTAATATTAGTTTATAGTGCGCCTAGAGCAATTCTATCAGATAGACGTGCTACATTTATGTCTAATTTATTGGAACAACTCATGAGAACCCTTAAAACCAATCATCTAACTACATCAGCATACCACCCTCAAACAAACGGATCACTAGAGCGAAGTCATGCTGCCCTAGCTGACTTTATACGAACTTACTCTGAAACATATGATGACTGGGACAACTTAGCAAAATTTGCAGCTTTCACGTATAACACGAGTGTACATGCAGCAACAAATTTTACGCCTCATGAACTAGTATTTGGGAGAGTAGCGAGGTTGCCCTTGAAGATACCTAAAGATAAAAGATTACGAACATACCAACTATATTTACAAGATCTTATAAGGCGACTTCAATAAATGCAAATTGCGGCAGGAAATCAACAAATAAGATTAAAAGTACAAGCAAAAACAAGATATGATAAAAAATTAAAGCCTCTAAATGTTAAACCAGGAGATTACGTTTGGGTAAAGGAAGAAGTACGTTCACATAAATTTGATCGCTTTTATAATGAACCCCTAAAGGTTAGAACAGTTTTAGAGGGAAATAATGTGTTACTTGAAAAAACCAATGGTGAAACCATACGCAAACATACAGATAAATTAAAGCTAGTTCCCCAAAAATAATATCTTGTAAGAAACATATTCTACATGTCTTCTAAAGAAAAAAACACAACGATGCAGATTATATTGGCCATCTTAATGACAATAGCGTTCGAAGGCCGCGCAGATTTAAACTATGCTAATCATGGCAACTATAGCATAGAACCACTTGAAACAAACCCTGGAATATACTACGAACGAATCGGTATAACAAAAATTAAGAGAGCCGATTGGAAGATTGTGATATGGCTGGATGTTAATAAATTCATATTGGAACAAACACCTACTCAAGGATTAAACGAAACTTTTCGATATTGTATTGTACAGTTTGGTTATTCTAATTGCACTCGCTATATGGAAATGGACCTCTTGAATTTAAAAATAAAGCGATTGACAAACCTCAAAGCAACACTATTGAACATAATAAATACTGTGGGAATCCATGCAGGAGATAACATTATTCCACCCCCCAGCATACGAGCAAAAAGACTGATACCTTTTGGAATTATTGGGAGTATTGCTAAAGGACTTTACGGCTTAGTCACAGAAGATGATATTAACGTTATAAACACTAACATCAACAATTTGGATACCAATCAAAAAGAATATATTAAATTGTACGAACAAAATAGCCATATTTTTGCAGCCGCATTCAAAGAACTATACAATACCACGAAACGCCATGAGCATATTTTAAAACAAGTTGCTGATATATTGACTTCAGGACAGGATTTTACTCTTGACAGATATCTGATTCATTTGTCAGCATACCTTAGAAGAACTGAGGCTACCCTAGATCACATTATTCGTTCCCATGAAGATCTGATTGACATCTTGCATGATTTACAAAGAGGTCAAGCACATCCAAAGCTATTTTCTCCAAATATATTTAGAACAGTAGCCCGGGATGTAAAGAACCTTGCGGGAAATCTAGAATTTGTAGCACCAATAGAAAACCTTTATGCTGGCGAAATAAGTACCTTAAGCAAATTAGATGTTGTACATCAAGAAAATAGAACCATGGTAATATTACATTTGCCACTCGTAGATCGAACCCCTTACAATCTTTATAGACTACATCCAGTCATGATACCCCAATCTGGACAAAATGGATCTGCCTACATAAAACCGTCGTACCCTTACCTAGCAGTAGCAGCAGATCATAATTCGTATTTACGACTAAACGAAGTTACATTTAACCAATGCGATAAGACGGTATATGGTTATATATGCTCGGCTATGGAACCGCTGAAGGAACCCTATTCTATGAACGAATGTGAAATTCTTATGTTATTACGACCTGGACCAGAAGTATTTAAATACTGTGAAATTATGTTTACGCTGAAAACCGAAAGCCAATGGATTTATTTACCAGCTGATAGTTCATGGTTATTCTCAACACCCAATGAAGAACAATTGAACATTATCTGTCCTAATAAAATGGATCAACAAGAAAGAGTAAAAGGTATAGGTCTTCTACGAATGAATGATGGATGTACGGGAAAAACTCACAGATTAACCTTAACCAGTGAACATAAGATTATCACTCAAATACAATATATCTATCAGGTAGAAGTGAACTTAAACTTAACAGTACTACATGAACCCTTAAAAGACACTGATGACCTCCATGACGCTATAAAATCGATTCGAGAATTAAACTTTAATGAACAAGCATGGACAGATGAAGAATTAAATGTACAAAATATAATAAATCAAATGGAGAAAATACGGACCCGAAAGTTGGAGGAAAAACAAACTTCTCTTTTTTCTTTAATACGAAATGTCATTGAAGCTATTATTATTATGATTATAATAGCAATACTCATCAGCAAAGCAAGAGGCTGTTTCAAGAAGATTATGAAACGTAGTGTCTCGGAAAAATTTATAAAACGTACCATCAACCCACTGAACGCAGAACCCCGAGTAACCATAAAACAAGAACCAAATGAACATGAACCAACTGAACTGTATGTTGAAATTGAAGAAAAACAAAAAATACCTAAATCATCTAAAGCTAGACCTATAATGAAGACACGGAGTTTGATACTCCCACGCCATACACCCCAAAAACTGGAAATGGACTCATAAATCAATAGTAATTTGATACTATTTTCCTTCCAGGTAGAACAATGAACCCCGAATATGAAATAACAATAAAGACTAGAGTCAACATAAACCAACCTTTACATGAAGTTATCGAACAATTAGAAAATAAAGGAAATATTAAGGAAATGCACATACTTACGGATTTACATAGTTATGAACATCGAACTATAACCGCCAAATACAATAGTGATTCATTTACTAAAGTAACTGATGAAACACTAAATACAGGAGAAGAAGTTCAACCACTTTCTCCTTTTAAGATGAAATCCACTATTTGTCAAGCAGAAAAGATCTCTTCACCAACACCATCAAGAAACGACAATGATACACCAAACATTGATCCAAAAAGACTTATGTGTCTTCTGCCATGGGATATAGAAGAAAAGAAAAGGGAAAGAGATTTCTTTAATCATTTCTCTCAATTTGGCACCCTAGAATATTGTTATGCCGTTAGAGATCGGCGGGGAAGATTATCCCAAGGATATGTAAAATACATGGATCCTAAAAGCGCTATTTTAGCATTGCAGAACGATGAACCCGAATATCGCACGAAATATGCTGAACCAATTAAAAGGAGTACAAAATACAAAATGAACCGAAAATTGACTCACCAATTATGTCAACAACAAGTTGAGTTAATGACCTACCACAGACATGTGATTACATGCAAAAGACAACGCTGTACACAAACTACAGAAACGAAGTCAATCCTTACCAAAACCGTTGATCTACGAGAAAAGATCACAAGTAGCTGAAAATAAACCCAATACTTGAACCCTACCATTCAACTAGCCGCCTTCTACGTCGAACACACATCACTTTGTTCTAAGATTTTAACTTTAAGCTTTGTAAAATCAATTTTTTTTTTTCACGTATTCCTTCTTCTTAACTTCACTTTAGTTTTTTAATTTTATCTGTAGGATTTATATCAAGTACGTTTATTATTAGTAAAACTAAAAAAAAATATATGTATATATGTATATATAAATGAATAAATATAATGATTATAAAAATAATCATAATTAGGCTTTAAATTTAAAAGCGCATGTTGTATTCTATTATAGCTGCATGTTACTCTATTGTCAAAATTTTTTTTTCTCTCCTCTTTTGTAATATTAAGCTTTAGCATGTATTAAAACTACTTATTTAATTGTATTACAAATACGCAAATATTTCGGCATAGCATGATAAGTAATAATTGTATCTATCCATGTATTCCCTACCCATTATCCAATAGTTTCATAAACCTAATTTTATTCTCATATCTGCATTCCATACATCACTTACGAACAATAACAACACGAAATACACTACAAGAACACTCATACATGTACAGTATCAAGTGATGATCCTCACAACATCCATCATATTTACGCTTGCAGAATTACACACACAATGGACAAACAAAACGCTAATATCATAGAAGCAATGGCTGATGGATCCCAGCTTAGCATACTGCTGCAGGGGGATTATAGTAGGCTAATGCTAAAAAAAATTCTGGAAAACTTCGGGATAGTGAGGTCCATCGAACGGGAACCCTGTGCTATGGGGTACTCAAGTTACGAAGTGGCATTCCTTTCACCACGGGAGGCAGCGTTAGCGACTGATAACCTAAATGCAGCGCCAATGCTACAGGAGCTATTCGACTTATTGTCAAATCTATCGGACGAGAGATATTGGGCAAAGTCAACGGCACCTGTCCCCTTGCCAAATAAAAGACAAGTCAAGGTCCACAATATATCGGTAAATGGACGTTGGTTAAACATAATGACCGAAGAACCAATTGACAAGCGCCAATTGGAAACATCGCTTAACAAATTTGGTCCGATGTTATCATTAGAAGAACAGCCATGTTCGGCCCCATACACCAGCTACGAGGTTGAATATTACCAACTATGTAATGCAGCAGTTGCTGCAGCAACCTTAAATGATACAACAACCTTAGAAATAGAAGACAAATCACCTTCACGAAACATCGAAGCACCAGCTAAGAATGTAGAATCAATGACGGAAGTCAAAACCTTTAAAAAAATTAATGGAGAAGAGCTTAGTCCAATATTACGATTTTGTAAGAGTAAATCGTACCGGGACTAAAATAAGCGTCATTTAAAAGAAACCTATTAACACAAATTATATTATTAAATTTTTCGAAAACAAATATCCAATAGAAGATATTCATTTTTCAACCAAAAAACAAACACGGGAAGATATTGTTCCCGTTCATATAACGTATGGATCCGCTGAGTGGGCAGAAAACATGCGCCAGATGGTAGTGTATTGCATAACTCAGCAGCCAAAAAATGTAATCACAAAAAACCCAAAAACAGAAAACACGATCAAAATAAATAACGATCAAAAAGACAATGACTCACTTCCACGAAAAGTAGTATCTAAGGTACCGGCCATTATGAATCCGGATGAATACACCCGGTTGTTAATGACCTTTGGCCCTTTGAGCCATTTAAATTACTACCCATTAGATGTCAAACGCGACGATGGAAGACAGTTATACCTAAGCTTCGCTACATANACCAAAGCCTTCAAGAATATTTGGACAAGTCTAACAACGATGACGAGCCCGAACAGGCCGATTTTTTATCAGTAACTAGATTTTCTGATGGAGATAAACCGGACCCCGAAATTCAAGACATATTAACTGAAATGGACACCTACGATCCTGATAATTTTGATGATTCTGTATTAGATGAAAGAATTGCGGATATATCAAGACGTACAACAGGTCTTGAACCCCTATTCGATGAAGAAGAAATTTTAAGAAAATATAGGACAAGTGGAAAATTATCAATTACCCCACGTATTCAGGCAAATATGCCCTTAAGTTCTAGCACACCGACGCAAACGAGTACTTTTGCTACTGCAAAAAACAGACGATCTAAAGCGCCGGACTTGCAACAAATAACAGAAGAAATCCCGGATAACTTAAATGAAAACAACAAACAAATAAACTGCAATGAAAATAAATCAATGAATCGAACTATTGCACCTGATTTCATGTTACTATCGGACTTATTCTTTTTTCAACCCATCAATCGATACAAACAACAGCACGGAAAAGTGTATGTAAGTCTTAGTAATAGTAGCAGTAGTACTGATAATTATACGAACGAAAATGGAGGTAAGCTAGTAAACAATGTTATTACCACCAGATTTTGCCTTACGTACGAAAGAGACAATATAGTTCATTTTATTAGCAAGGATTGTCAACCAGTCACATCTGTCTCAAGGCTGTTGAGATCGATAGGTGCACTGGACTTTAGCTATTTGAAATCGAAGAAGCCAAGAGTTGGCCAAATTTTAATAATACCTTATGGAGGACATAATATACTATCAATCGTTATTAATGAAACGTCGACTGTTTTAGTATCTTCAGAAAGTCTTACAAAAGCTTTTAAATCGCTTAAAAAAATATTATTGATACGAAATTTTAAAACCTTCCGAATTTCAATAAGGGGAGATCTTACAGACAAATTAGAACCTAGATTGATAACAGAAACTTTATTAACAATTTTTGATAAAACACCCATACAAATTACTGTCTGTTACGGTAAGGTTGATTTTCTGAAAATCCAAGAACGTAATGAAATAATACAATCATTACATGACAGCCCTGTTGGAGGACATAAGGGAATAAACCAAACTTACCGAAAAATAGAAGAACGGTTTTATTGGCCCAGAATGAGAAATGATATTTTCAATTATGAACGTAAATGCAGCAAGTGTCAAGAGAAAAAAATTGAACGACTAAAAACAAGAGAACCCTTGGTACTTACAGATACACCTTTTGAAGCTTTCGATAAGGTTTCCATAGATACCGTTGGTAAATTAAGAATAACACCAAATGGTAATTGCCATTTGCTGACCATACAGTGTAATTGGACTAAATATATTATATTAGTCCCTGTACCAGACCTAAGATCAAGCACTCTTGCCGATGCACTCGTACAAAATCTAATATTAGTTTATGGTGCGCCTAGAGCAATTCTATCAGATAGACATGCTACATTTATGTCTAATTTATTGGAACAACTCATGAGAACCCTCAAAACCAATCATCTAACTACATCAGCATACCACCCTCAAACAAACGGATCACTAGAGC
>NW_019384288.1:3049179-3081610 GCF_000648655.2 Copidosoma floridanum | reverse complement strand
AAAATAAAATTAAAATTTGTTAGAAAATTAATTGCTTCGGAGTGTGAGGGGGAATGGTGGGTAAAGGTGTGCAGAAAAGTAACACGGCACAACTGGCAGATACACATATATAGCGGGGAGAGGGGAAGTGTATAGAGAACAGTTGGTGAGGGGGACGGGGTAAGGGGGTAAACTTGAGAGGAAGAGACTTCGGATAAAACCACTTTCGTTTAAACAACAAAAAATCTGTCGGTTTCAAAATTCCAGCCCCCCGAGTAACGCGTTATAAAGAACTTCGTTCTAAAAATGCTAGCTCTCAAAGCCTGTTGGCATACGCTGCCAGTGTTCAAGTAACGCTCGTGCTCCTACTTCATGACTATTTGGTCGGCTTGCATTAAATATCGTTTTGTACGGGCACAATGATAAGTATGTCAGAAAATATATTTCAGATATGTACAGCGCACCATAGTGGTGAGCTATTTAAGCTTGTTAGGAGGAGCTACAAGAGCCAGCCAATCGGGCTCCCACAGCACAATGCTGGAGTTCAATGTGCAGGCTGCTTCTTAAAGCTTACAAGTGCCTATGTTTGGTCTCTTATATTCATTCATTGTTGCTTTTGAAATACGATTATTGAAAAAGCTTCAAGAATTATAAAAATCATAAGTACACAAAAATATGTTACAAACACATCATGAATAATTGCTTATTCATAAGTTTTTTAATTCATTTAATAAATATGCCATAAATTCAGCAATTTTTTTTTTTATGAAACTTATTATCATATAAATCTATAGATTGTAGTTAGAAAGAATTAAAATGAAAATTGGACTAATTGATTTAATCAACAATGAAGTAGTTAATAATTTCTATGCATAACAAACTATCCATTGAGTGTATTTGTATTTGAAATATACATAAATAGTTATTATTAAAATTAAACATCGTACCTAGTCGTAGACAAGGATCCATATTAAATGGATCTTTTGCACTGAACAATAATTAAGAATTATTATTAAAATTTACTTTATTTACACATAGACCGCGTTAACCTCTCTTACTAAGAAATATGCAAAATCATTTAAACTACAAACTTTCTTAATTTTACGAAAGCATGGACCATGATCATCGATTTTATGCACAAGAATCATTACAATCTCATAAAATTTGTCGTTAAATACGACAGATTCAAATGTATTAGGAATGTTCATAACTAGCTTATATGTTTGTATCCCTGTACCGTTTTGTTTTGCAATACTTCCAAACATAGGCTAATAACATAGTATGTTGGCAGTCATGAAACGGAAACATTTTTGAAGCTGGCTTCTTACGAATATCGTTAGGGGTTATTTTTTTCTGGAATAAGTACTAGTTCCGATGGTTTTCAAGTATTTATTTTTCATTTCCCTGACCATACTTTAAGAACAAATAATAGGTTCTATGTCTTTTATGAACTGCGTTATATCGATTACTCTTCAACTATTTATATTATAAACTGCACGTCAACGGAAAATCCAGAGCAGGGCACATGTTGTGTTGACAATTGATGTCAGCTGATGATCAATACTTCCCAGCCTCGACTTTGTGCCGTGGGAGCCTAGTCAGCCAGCTTTCACAGTTCCTTCTAACAAGCTTTAACAGTTCACCGCTATGGCACGCTGTACACATTTAAAATATATCATCTATAATACTCATCGTTGTGTTATGGTAGCTTAACACCTATGTGTGCCCGTACGAAACGATTTTTGATGCAAGCAGATCCAAATAATCATGCAGTAGGAGCCCGAGTATTACTTGAACACTGGCAGCGTACGTAAACGGGCAATGAGAGCTAGCATTTCTTTGCATGTAGATGGTCTTATTTAAGTACCTGAAAAAGCCATAAACATAAGCTATTAGTTGGCCTCTGACTTATTTAACGTTAAGCCAATCCTGCTGTTGCTATTTGACCTAAGTGTGAGACTTTTACATGCATACTTCATAGTCTACATCTAAGATCTTCAGGTACCTTTCTAACTTTCTACTCATATTCTGCTCACTGCTTTCAGAAAAGCGCTGGTCTAGAAATCTAGAGCTTGCACAGTATGACTGCTCTTTCATGCAACAATACATGTACTTGAAAAATATCAAGTAAACTTTCCTGGAACAGTTTGCACGCCCGAACTTTTACCTCCCGCATTACGCTGTAGTTAAGTCTGAGAATCTAAGCGCATTACGTATAATTTTTTATGTATTGTAATGGGATTCAAAAGGCTCTTCTTCTAATTATAATCTGCTGTTGGAACTGAAATTAAAAACTAATGCTCTCTAGATGTTGACTCAGTGGTGCTTTTCTAAATAAGTCTTTACAAGAGATGTCATTAAAATGTTTAATAAAATCTTAACTCATGCTGTTGTTGCAGACTGGCAGAAGGTTCTAAGGTGCCTATCTACTGACAACCTCATAACAAACTACAGTAGTATCACAGTCACATACGGCACGTTGCCTGTCCTATCATTACACTTAAAGGTTATACAAAAGCTTGCAGAGAACAATACAGGATCTCATCTCCAAGCAGCTGAGAGACTACAAAAGAAAAAATACGTAGTCAGTTCTTTTGGTAGAGCCTACACACTCGAAATGGCACTAAAAGACTAAGATCAACTTATCCAAGCTCATTTTTACTGCTGTCGTTGAGGCCTACTTATGACTCGCAAGAATTCTGATCAAAACAATATGTCACTTAAAGGATTAGAATGCAAAATGGTTACGGTTTGTTGTTTCTAATCTATTGAAGCACAGCACTTCGCTGTCGAGAATCTGTGTTTA
This sequence comes from Copidosoma floridanum, assembly GCF_000648655.2. The sequence continues at coordinate 3,078,825 of NW_019384288.1, read as the reverse complement.
GTTGCAAGTGATGCAGTCACAGAGCATATTACTTTACATAGTCTAATCAGTCATGGAGGGAGACTTGATTGCCTAGCACTGCCCTACACTAGTTGTCAGTTTTTCAGGAATTCAATAGAAGAGACGCATTGTTTACTGTTACATAGAGAGATCCTGTCACATCTCTGTCAATCGCTGTGAATCACTTGAGATTAACCAGAAGCTGCCATAGTATCTAATCAATGTGATGTGTGTACACACCATAGTACTAAGAAAACCCTTCAGCTGATGGGCCAAAGTCCAACAGTGTGCGTAATTCTGGCCATTTACGCATTCTGGCATGGACAATGCTGCACCAATGATAATTTCATTTTCCAAGGGATGTAGGACAAAGACACCGAAGGGCTTCAGATGTAATTTTGTTCATAATTAGACTTGGATGTAGTATTCCACCTAACGATTAAATTTTTTTTGGTAGGCATTCTGCTCACGACACAGAATATTCATTAACAAAATTGAAGCACCTAAATTAACTTATCAATTCTTGTGAGATTTTGTTACAATAGCGATACGAAGAGCTGATCGGCAGACTCCCTTCATAAAAGAATGATAAATTTTTATTTTTTATTTTTTATTTTTATACTTGTTTACACCTCACCTTCACTGTGAGTGTAAGCAAACGAGATTTTGAACTAAAAAATCTAGACTAGATTAAGAAAAAACATTGCGCTGCCAGAAAGAGGGTGTAGTACAAATTGGCGGCGCACTATGTTCTGAAACGATGAAAACAGAGGTTGCTTAGTACGAACTTAAATATCTAAAAAAAGAAAAATGCTGCAAAAATGAAATTTTTTTATCAATTGTAGGTAGTTAAAGTGCCAATCTAGAAAAATTATAGTTGAGTTAAATTAATGATAATATAACTTATAACTGAACGAGTTTCTGTCTTTTGTGCTTTTGTCAATAAGACTGCTAGTGTTCATATAATTCTTTGGTGGAAAGGCGAATACTTTATGTTAAAACATCCTTCATTGTAAAATATTAATACTTTTTTGAGGAAATTATTATAATGTCACCATATATTACATAAGTGTATACAAATTCTTAACAATCGTTGTAAATAATAATTCTAAGTTTATTGGAAAATTTTGTGTAGATTTTAGTACTGAGTGCAATGTGGTAGACAAAAAATTTTTAATCATTTTTTAATATTATTCTGTATCAGCAACTGGTAGTTTTAAGTATCTGAAACTTAACAAGAAAGTGCTAGATTCTTAAAGTCATACGTACTCGTATGAAGCGCGTTCAGAATTCTGAATACGTTTCTATTTCTTACTGCGTAGTAGTTAGTGGGAATACTTAATAAGAATTATACATAAATATTGTCTGAGAAATGCATAACTTGTATTTTAAAGTCTAAGATCTTGGACTCAATGTCCATAGTTATTTCCGTATATTATTCTCTTAATTTTATTAGGGCTACCATGAAAATGAGTTTATTTTCAAGTAATAACTTACTAATTGTAAATAATAGGTAATTTAACAGAAAATCAATGAACGAGAATTATGTTGTGCATAACTTGTTAATTTAATGCTACGAAAGACTGTCTTCTCAAAATTTGAATATTATTAGATAGGAAAAAAAGTGTTTTAATGATACAAAAATTAAATGATCCCCATCCTAATTACAAAATGTACATGCTTTTCGCATACAGTACATTATTTAGTTAAAGCATGAATCAGTTTTTTTTTAATTAACGTTGCTATAAATTTGTTAAAGATTGACAATTATGTCTTTTATCAGTGACATGATGGTGTTGACAAAATGCCTAAGGATAATGTAACTGCAATAGTGTTCTATTTAGATAACTAATGAAATGTAACGAAATTTTTTTTTTTTATACCCAACTGTGCTCTTGGTTTTTAAGGACATTTAACAAGTTTTCATTTAGAAATTTTTAATTTCATCCAATAATATTTTTAGCTATGTCAAGCTTTTTCAGAAAATGAAGGCTTTCTGAGTAGGTCACGCATATCTTTTATTACTTTGTAAACATACTGATATCTTACTTATTTCTGCAGTTAAAAAAAAATTTATATCCAACAACATAATTATTTTTAGTTGCCAAGCCTAGAGACAAATTTGTATAAGAGGAAGAATTTTTCATAAAAAGTTTATTTTTACTGTCACATCAATGTTCTATCTTGATCTGAAAGGTTATTTTTTAGGCTTTTTCTCACTGCAACTTATTTTTAAATTAAAGTTCTAAAAAGAACATTTTTTTAATGAGTGTTTTATATTTAATTATTTTAAGGTTAGTAAACAATTCAGTAATTTATACATACGATTTCGTTTTAAATTGACAAGTTATTTTAATTCTAGATTGAATAATAAATATTATATCATTGTTACTTTCAAATGATAACTATCAGTTGCAGTTAAAAGTCACAAGAATTAATGTTTAAAATGTCTTCCTAATCATTTTTAACAAAGTATACTGATAAATCGTTATTAATGAAAACTTTGATAAAAATAGCTTTGACGTTTATTATTATTGAATTCTTTATTCTCACGATAGGCACCAACACTCGATGTTCCTTATATTTGTTTTCAAGTAATATTAATCTAGAATGAAAAAATTAATACAATTACTAAGCTTGGAATCGATCAGTTGGAACATTAATGTTAACGCTAATAATTAGCTAATCAATGGATCGTTACTAATTATTTTATTTTGGTACTACACATTATGAGTTAAGAAATAAATAAGTAATTGTCATTCTATAAGTCGATGAAAAATACAATAGTTTTACCGGGGCAGTCCCCGAGTCCCACGCGTCTGGTTTTTCTTACAAAAGTTATCGTCTTAAACACTCGAGTGTGCTTTATTACTATTTTCCTAATGTAAGTCTTCTTCATACAAAAAAAATTAATTGTAATCTTAAATATCTAAGAAATCTCTTAGAGTATAGTGGCTCATGCTAACCCATCCCACTACTTTAAAAAATATTATATATTATTTGTGCCTACGATAAATGCTGATGCACTATAATATTGTCATATTCGTGTGAGGTTGTACACCTTTGATATTTATTATTCTAAAACAATTATTTAAGATTATGAGATGCCTGTCAGCGCGTAGAACTTATTATTATTCTATAAAATAGTGTGTAAATTATTTATAACGATTTCAACAGATATTTAAGATATTATCAAGATTAAAAAAGAGCAGTCTCATTCATGAAGGAAACAAGTAGCAGAAATTTATTTATTTTTAGGTGAGGTTATTATTGTTTGAGCTTAACTATAGTCTTCGTAGAATGATAAATGCATTACCTACCATTTAAATAAAAAAATTCATTCTTTTAGCATTTGTTTATCCAACCATATTTGGTTTTGTGCAAAGCCACCTGTGGTCTTTTTATTTGAGAACAACTTAAGGTTATGTTCGAACATGAAATACGTTTTTGTTGTGGTTGTAAAAAAAAATTACACTTTTTTTTCTTTAGTACTTTTTTTTTACCAAAGAAGTTATTACAGAGGAGCAGTTTCATTGACTGATCAAAAGAATGGTAGAAACTGTTTAATTTTTAGGCTTGGTTATCATTATTAAAACTTAACTATTATACTAGTAGACTGGCAATTCAATTCTGCTGAAAAAAATCCATTTCTCTACATTTTTCTATCTAAGAATATTAGATTTTGTACTAATCAACCTCTGTTTTTATAGTTTTAGAACATTGTGCAGCGCACCTAAGCCAGCACTACTGCTGGTACTTTGCAAGATTAGACTTTTTTTTAGTTTTTTTGTTAAATACTTATGAAAAAATCAGGGATACGAAAATTTCACCAGTGTCCAACTAATATCTCATTACTAAAAAACATTTTTAAAAATGGCTCTATTAGATCTAACAACTTTTCTAGAGCCTTTTTTCGGAAGAATTATTTTAGTTTATTTAATAGTTTGCAAAAAGATGGCTTTTCATCGTCTTTAAATTTTATAATATCGTTAAGAGTTACAAAGCCCATGTTCTGGTAGAGTTTGAAGTCAAAGTGTTTATTACAACGCCAGTTACAAACTACTAAAATCAAAGCAAAATTGGCACTTTTTGGTAATATGCGGAAAAACGGCACGGCCCTTTTAGGTTCACATGGGATCATTTTGTTTGTCTTGAAATTGTGCATTTTTTTCATTAAGAACCTTATTGTATAAGAATCACAGCTTTTTTAATAGAAGCAAAAAATTTGTCTTGGCTCTTTTCAACATCTTTTTTTTTACCTAATGCTAACATTTTTTTCTGTTGGAAAACGGTTTCAATTGCTTTCGGGCTTGAGATCCATATTAAAAAACTTTTTTGGCCTCATCTGGATTTTCATCAAGAATAGATAATTTACATCTTGTTTACTCACGTTATGTACAATGACTTTAATTTGTGTTTCTTCTATTTTATCAGTTTTGTTTAAGTAACAACAACTTTAATGATGAAAAAAGCTTCTGAAACACAAGTAGTTGACGAGGTGGAAAGTCTCAATAGTAAATCAAATTACATAACGTTTTTACTTTTTTATAAAGTGTATACATAGTATTTCTAATTTACTCCATACAAGTTTTTGTTGACGCTGACAACATGCAGAGCGAGCAAAGACTAGTTAATAATAAATATTTAATTTGTCAAAAGTCTGGATAAAATTATAAGAATCATTATGTTTTTATATTTTGTTTAAAATTTAAGGCGTTACTTCTTTTGATGAAATGACATTCTGGTAAAAAATTAAAAAAAATAAAAAAAAATTACAATTTTTTTAACTTTCCTTATTAATTTTATACTAGAAACAGGATTTGCTTGTAAAGTGTGCAGGAAGCATCTTTACACTATATTATATAGCTATAAGACTTAATTTTGTTTCCAATTCTCCTCTTCTTTACTTCAAAGCCTATAATTTTGGAATATTTCTTGAACCCCCACTTCAAATAAAATTCGAGTCTCAGTATTTCTTCCTTATTTTAACCCAATAATCAATATATCATAACCTTTTCAGACCCTCTTACTCTTCCTGACGACACCTCTTCCCCCGCATTATTTTGAGGCGCTCTATCTGGTTCTCCCTCTGGTTACCTTAACTTCATTTTATGTATTAATTATATCTTACACATCTTATTTTTTTGTTAACATATTATAAAGTTATAATACCTAATTTAGTCTTCTCTCAACCACTGTCTCATAATTTTTGAGGTTCCCCTTTCACCCCACCCCCTTCGACTTAAAACTTACGACCCCTTGAGTATATCCGGCCACGCAATAAGGGCCCTAACCACTAATCCACTGAAGTTTTAAGATGAGCCGTGAATATTATTGATTACAGTAACCAAATAATACAATAAAACATAAAACTATAAGGAAAATTAAAACTGTAATAAATGAAGAAACAAATTTTAAGGATCTATTCATTAAATTGCATAGTGATCCAAAGATCCAAAGAAAGTTTTCGAATACAATTACAAATTGTTGGATTTTTGTATAAAACATTAGTTTTTATTTCGTGTTAAAAAAAAATAATTACATCTATTGTTTTGACAGTAATTGCTTTTATTATATTACCTAAAGAGTTATCAAGTCATTAAGCATTTTGATAACTATTACATTTTAATAACATGAAAAGGTCTTTTTTTTTTACGTAACTGATATTAAGAATGAAGAATAAGTAAGTGTTATTATTTAGAATGACACCTAAATAATTTCTAAAAATAATGGATAAGACTCAAAAAGATTTATGCATTAATAGTTTACCATTTGGTGAAAAACTATTTATTTTAGAGGACAATTTGAGGCAAAAGTATGCTTGTAAAAGTTTAATAATTAATAAAACTAAAGAGTACTTATTTTTACAGAAACATTAAAAAATTTTGAAATTAGCATTAGAGTTGATAATCCTTGAAAACATGAGTATAAAGTCTTTTGAAATTCCTGAGGAATAGAAAACTGCCAACGTTTGTAACCAAACTTACAGCGATAGTATAAGGAGCTGCTTAAGCAAAATATTTTAACAACTCATATCGAACAGTCGTACATTTTAAATAAAAAAATCGGAAATTTTATTAAGGAGACAAAACATATTTATTCAAAAACGGATCATGCAAAGCATAGACGTAGTTATCGCACTGAGGAGAATATAAACATAAATTTTTTAATAACATATTTAAAATAGAATACATAATAAAAATCGCCATACGGTATCGGTTTCTCAGCTGCTGACCCTCGACTTAAATAGGATGAGGTAGTAAAAAAAAAAAAAAATGAATGCTTATGAGATCATGCTACTCATGTCTCGTTTCTCTTTACATCCCTTACTTTTTATCTTCTTTTACTATCTCATACTTTTTATTTGAGAAATAGATGGACGGAGCTGCCAGTTATTGGGATTGGAAGTTATTAGTTTGTAGCGTTTGACCGTTGCATATTAAAACCAGCATTTACCTAAATTTACAAAAAGACCTCAACTATGTCACCAGTGATCGCATATTTGTTTTTTTGTTAGAGTCGCAAAAAAAGAAGATATTACTTTAAGTAAGCAGTGTCCATGGCTTGTACTCGAGTCAAAGCCAAATTCTTACGAGTTAACGAAAAAATCGTTAAAAAAAACTGTAAAAAAATGTAGGAAAGTCGTTACTCAATGTTTATGTGATTTTCATGCTCCTTTTCCATACATTTTTCTTAAGAGTAGGGTACAAAAAGAGAAGATGCAGAGTTGGTAGGAAGCTTACAATGGAAAAGAAGAGTTGGTCTTTATCAGGCACTCGTAGCCACAACCAGTTTTTTACCAGGAAGCAGAACTAGTTTGTTGATTATAAATTCAGTGATTGCAGAGCTCAAGTACGTAGTATTGCAGTGTGTTATGTATGGATTAGTGCTTTATGCTGTGATGTAATAAGAACATTCAGTAGCTTATACTAATAAGTTACTACCAAATTTATCACTACAAGTGTACTCACGAAATAGTGTAGTCTTAAAACTATTACGTAGCTACTAAAAAAAGATGAATGAATTATTTACATGGTTTCTAATCAAAGTGATTTTAACAATTATATATTTTATGGTATGATTATTGTTACCAATTTGATTGAATACAATAGCTGAGCAAAATAATTCTATTTTCTCTCAGTCATAAACCATAAGTGATTTAACTTTGATACAGAACTTCAGAAGTACGAAAAAAAAGATTGTCAAGAACAATGATAAACGAATGTCAGGTCCATCAGGATAACAAAAAAGAAATTTTATTTCAGAGCAAACGAGGGTTACTAAATTACTTTATTTGATAAATCATCATAAGTATAGTGTATTGTTATTGGACAATCACAAAACCTTTTTTATTCTGTTTAAAATAACTGATTCAGGTCTGTATGATTTATAAGAAGAACAAAAACAACCACAACAACAATAGTAACAATAGCATCACTAACAATAGCAGCAGCAAAAACCACAAATGACACCAGAAAAAAGTAAAGTGCATGAAAAAAATTTATTCGAGGTGTGACTGTGATTGTCCTCTTATACAAAAAGGTAGTGGTATTGTTAACATGCAAGTAAAAAAAAAATTTCAGAAGGATTCTAGACTAGAAGGTTAAGAATTAATTAATATAATAAGTAACATAGAAAAATCAATTAAGATATTGAGGTTAGCAGAGTATCTGATTATGTTCTATATGCTACTTCTAAATAAAAACTTAGTAACGTTAAGAAAATTGAACAATTGATTATCTTTAGTAACAGTAGATTTTGTACGTATCATTTGAAGCTGCTATTAACAACGTAATTATGAAGTAAAAGAATCTCTGACTACGGACTGATCGGCCATTGGTAATGCAGCTTTGTATTATAAGCATCTTTAAACGATCACTAACAAACATTTACTAAAAATATTTCAAATAATAGAACAAAGTAACAAAATCTTTTATGTTTTACAAAATAAAATTTGTGGAGGTTATATAAGCTTAATTGCCTAAGGGAATGAATATTTTAAAAAATCAAGAGCAGAATGAAGTATTAAATATTTTAAATAATAATAACTATTCGAATGTAAAATTATTAAAGAATAATAATGTTGTAACAAGAACACAGACACTTTTAGATATGCAGTAATAACAAGGCCTTGAAACTATTTTTTACAAAAAAGTATAGCTATTGACGTTTTTCACTGAAACAATTTCGAGGCTTACATAGACAAAATTGATAAGAGGCTTAAAGATATGCTATTAAATTTCACTTTGTTTACTAAGTGTATATTGACGGCTTGTACGAAGTCTATTTTTATTCAGATTTTCCAATGTTTATTTAAATGAGAAAATGTAAATGAGGCTAGACTTCGTACGAGGGGTCAATATACTTCATAACGATTTTCAAGTCTTATGAGTACATAATTTTATTTTATTTATGATTTAGATGTTAATGATAAGCTCATCAAATTGTCGTCTTGTCTGCGTTCGGGACAACTATGTGATCGTTAACTAATACCTCAGGATTGGACAAAGTTTTATTAAGAAGGTATTTCAATGAAACTCTAATCAATCACTAAAAGAGAGTGTTAATAGGCTGGTTTGCAGGTCCGTTAACTCGTTCAATACAGTGTACTGTGTACGTATTTAAAGACGCCAGTAGGTGAACTAGACAGGTACGGGGCCATCCCCCCTGTCCACGCTCTGAGCCCACCCCAGACCACGCTTCGAAGCCACTCATGGCCTCATACTTATACAGGGGTCTGATCGCTGCTTTCATATAATCCGATTATTGAAGACCCAGTCGCTGTAAAGGGACTGGGCCACCCACCCATACGGGTACTAGGCTGCCCGCCCATACTGGTACTAGGCCACTCACCCATACAGGTACTGGGCCACCCCTAGTTGGCCCAAGTCTGAGGTGGCCTATCTCGAGATCTATTCGATCTATAGGATGCAAGTACTCGGGCTGCCAGATTGCAGCCTGATAGTGTTCTGCTGTACCGACTGTATTTGAATGCGTGCGCTATTGAAAATATAATTTTAAAAATTTTTTAGATTTTAAATTTATTTTTATTTGATTGTAATAAATTTTTCAATAAAAAGTTTCCCCCCACTTAGATTTGAACCTTGGTCTCCAGGGTGGCAGACAGGTTCGCTACTGACTGTGCTATAGGAGGGATGAAAGGTGCCTTTACTATTATATTTAGATGTATTATTGACAGTGAATGTAAATGTCTTAAAGATGACTTAAAGATGACTATTAGGTAATCTAATGGAATTTTTATGTTGATTCAGCAGCACGATTGATAAGAGCCCCAACCAAACGCTCTTATCTGTGAGGTACAACCATCGAAACTCACCTCTCCAAAACGAGTGTTGCTAAATTTTTTTTTTTGCCTACTAACTGCTAGATAGCGTTCGTAAGTAAAAAAATATTAAATAGAATGGTGAAAAAGCAATGTTTACACCCATTCCATGGACTCGGGCAAATCTAGGAAAAAGTTTTTGTACAGTCTTACATTATGATGTGCACAGTTTTCCTTGTACGCCCCATTTTAATGAGGGCAAATAGTGGCCAGTTTGGTTTTATCAGTCGGAGGATAGCCCAAATCTGTTATATCACGAACCATAAATTTTAATTTTTCGAACCATTGTTCTCTCAATAAGCCGAAAACATGCACTTTTCTTGCATTATGTAGGTGTTCTTGAATGATTGTTACTATAATATAGTACGGGAAATTTTTCGACTCCCACGATATACCATGGAAACAGCATTCTAACCATAAATTTTCTTTTCTGTATGTGTTTGAAAGACGTATCCATGGAAATGGCTCTTTGATGAGAAATACTATAGGCTTACCATTAGAATAGAGTGGTAGTATAGCTAAGTACTTAAGAATTAAATCGTCAACAGGCTGTTTGAAGCCTTGCATATCAACTATGTAATCCACTAATTATTTATAACCTTCTTACCATCATATTTTTGGAAACTTTCCTCCTTCCCAATGGACCACAATTTCTGATTAATTTTTTCTAATTCTTTCTTCTTCTGTTCAGTCCACTTCACATACCTGTCAATGAACGTTTCACACTTTTTGTATTTTCTATCGTGTACTTTTTTTTTCTGCGCTCTGACCTTGTCCCATGACGGTTGATAGATGAATGATGTTAGCAGAGTTATGCATCAGCCTTTATAGCTTTACCCTCCACCACTATAATATGTAATCCATTAATCACAATTGATTATAACCTTTACGTTAAGAAAATGATGATGTATCTGTTGACAACTTTTCTGTTATACTATTCAACCAAGATTTTTTCTCATCATCATCCTCAGTAGGAAGGTTTTGATAATTCACGTCACTGGTAAATTTGCTAATGGTCAGCTTATGCAACATGTCTTTTGATAAATGTCTTCGATAAATGTCTTTTGAAAAATAAATTTTTTAGAAATAAATCACACTTTTTATCTTTCTCCTTCGTTTTTTTTTCTGCCCGTTTCTCTACATGTCTCTTCTCGAATTTTGCCAACTCTTATTGTCATCGTTTATTATCTTTTTCTTCTTCTTCTTTGCTTTGCTGGCCTTTCTCCATGATGGTCGAAAAACAAATGGTGTTAGGAGAACCGTGCGCATGGCTTTTATAGTTTTACGTGAGTTTCTTAGCGTCTCCACTCATTGGACTGTATTGAATAATACGATCGTGTAGAATAAAGCAGTAGGCTGATGTATTGGCAGGGAAATTGGCGTGAGATTTAAATTTCGAACGCACATTTACTGAAGAATTTTTTAATGAGTTACTTTGCTTGGAGCAATCAATTACAATCAAAGGTGTGACGTTCAGAAGATCATATCTGTTTAACAAAGGTGCGGGGGACTTACTACAATATGAATTCTAAAAATAAACATATATGTCATACAACAGTGCATACTGATTGTTTGTCATATCGAGATTTAGATCACCATAGGGATAATATTGTGAATTTAAATAGAGTTTCACATTTTTTATGTTACAGTGATTGAACTTGCTAGCACTAGCGGCTCTTTGATTCTTTTGATTTGTTTAAAAAGCCAGTATAACATAACGTGGCTTTCCCAACTAACTGGACGTCCTGACTGTCCAGATATTCTTCGATATTGTGGGCAAGAGTGAATATTCGTAGAGCTTCCAAGTACGAAAGCTCATAGATATCAATTCAATATTTGTCTTTTTGCAAATAATTGAGCAGACGAATTTTGTGAGAATCTGACATTACTACATAGGGATTAAGCCATTCGAGCTTCAGTATTACTATTTAAAGTTTTTCCCAAGTCAGCGGTTTAGTAGCATTTGCAGTAGCAGGAATAGTACCTTGAACAACTGCATTTAAATTATTTCTCAATCTCGTTACTATAAGTTCATGTCTTACGTTAACAACTATCTTTCGATAATCTTCAGCAAAACCTAAAATCATGCTGAGGGGAATCAAGACATCAAAGCAGCTGCCCTCTGTTAGACTTAAAGTGTGAGTTTCCTTTCAACCTGCATTCTGACTTAATACGTCTTGATCTGGACTAAGTGTTAACCAATATTTCATGAGGGTTGGTTGTAAGACCCACATTTTTACACTTATCTATCTTAATAGCATTGATCTCATACCTAATTTGTTTAAATAGGTGACAGATGGCGTTATTTACTAGCTTAATATGGGTAGTTGCTTTATTTCCATCTGCTTCAACTTATTTTCCATAAATGTGTAGCGAGCTGCAAGATGGTAGTTGACATAGATCCTGATGTTGAATTGATTTACGGATTTCATCACTGTTACCATAAGTTGCGGAGGCGTGTGGCTGATGAGCATTAATCTCATAGTGTGCTATGGATTCATCAAAGGTGACAGGTGACTGAATACTTAAAGTTTTTTCCAAGTTTTTTGAAGCAACACAAGAGTATGCAAGTTAGTTTCCACCACGGCCTTCTATTTTTTATCCTCAACTTTTCAGAAACTGAATGTTTTAACGTGTCACTTGTCTTTGACGTGTTGACAGTTTGGCTGTCCGTTGTTGACTGATTACTGGAGCGCATGTTTAACTACTTATATACCTTCAAGTATTGTATGCAATCCCCATTATAATGAAGGTTTTGTCTGTAACCTCATGGCTATGACTTCTCCAGAAAAGCTTACTAAATGACCGTCCTGGTCAACAATGCGTAGTTGTATCTAGTCGATGAAGCGTCCAACAATTGGTAAATAAATAATTTGTGATAGTAGTTCAATGATTTTAAAATCTGGTGGTACAGCTGGAAAAATTCGTTCATGGTATCAACTTTTTTCCCGTTCATATGGGCTCTAGTATTAATATTACATTTAATTGTCAGTACGTTAACTTCGAAAATAGCTACAAGTAAATCTGAACTGTGAGTAGTGCTATCTTTAAGAACACGTACAGTGAAACCCAAAACACGACCTATGGAATCTTTTGGTCTAAAATCAATCGTGTGAGTACAAGTAATTAAACTACAAAGTGTATTATTGCTAGGTATGATATTAATAGTAATATCGTTAGGCTATAATGCATCCACTAAAATTGACTCGATATCTCGAATTTCGTTGCTGCCTGTTGGAAAAATGACTACTTGATTAGACACGTAAAATTTATTATTACCTTTGTCAATGTCAACATAGTTATGTTTTAATGATAATTTAATAGGTGGAATATATTGTGCTTTCAATACAGAAGAAGTTCCAGACAAACTTAGAGTTAATGTTTCTTTCATGACTACTTAAAAGTGAATGAAGGATTTTGTGCTATGACATTACCTTATATACTTTTTGAGAGAAATTTCGAGCATACATGACTACAATTATGAGAATCGTAATCCTAATATTTGACAAATTTACACTTGATATTATCAACTCCCAAGTATAGCATTAAATTAATGGATGGTTGTAGAAAACCAAAACTGTCAAAATAGACAACATCATTACCGCGCTTTCAATACGCCATCCAGTGTGTTCCAGGACTATCCTCATCGTCGAGATTAACTACAGCAGTTTCGTGATAACAAGACCCATCAACAGGTAAGTCATTTTTTATCAATACCCTCCGAAAACTAGGGATTTTTAAGTTCTTAGCATATTTTAATAAATCAACATTCTTCAGAGCTCTAGCAGGTAGTCGTACTTGAAGCTTTGATTTCTTTTTTAAACCTTTTCCAGCATATGGCTTTAAAGAGACTCCTAATCCAGTTTTATTTGGTTTTAGTTCTAGACTTTTCCTAAGTGCAATAGCCTCCATAGTCTTATTGTGTCTTTGGCTTTCTTTTAGCTGGCACTAATACTTTCTAATATTCCCGCCCTACCGTTTGCTAGTGCTTCGGTTGCACACAAGCCAGCAAATATGGGTATTAGAGGTAAAAAACCATTACCATTTCGAGTAGGAAGACTTAAGATACGCGGTATTTTCACATATTTCTTACCACCCGCTTTCTTAACTGCACTACGTGCCGTCTTCAAAGCCGAAGTAACAACTTTGTGTGAATTCTTACTATTTATTTTCCGTGATGCAGCCTTAATAACTGTACTCAAAGCAGTGCATAATTTCTTCATCTTACTTTTCACACCCATACCTAATTGACTTTTAAGCTTCATAGTACTTGCAATAGCTAGAGCTTCTACTTTTTCCCCAATACTCGAATCTCTGGCCTTGACTCTTTGCCAAACTTTTTTGGCTAATATTTTATCTGCTGAACTTCTAGCCTCAATGTTTTCTCGATTCTCAGAAAAAGCTATATGGTGCTCCTTACATGCTGCGATTAGTGGATTTATTCCCTGATCACCTCTAGCCAGACGTTTGACAAGTTTGGTGCCAGGATCGCAGTACTGGTAACCTGGTATGTATAATTCTACAGGTCAAGTATTTATAACCCTATTCAAAAAACCACGTCCTCATGCGCAATGAATAATCATCACTTTTCAGTGGATAAATCATGACTGAACACCTTCGTCTAAAAGCATTGTTTTTATAGGGTATAAAAGCATTGCGCATTTAATTATCACATTAGTAGTCATCTAGCCATCATATTGTGCAGACATGCAGTTTAAAAATCAAACTATGAAATTAAAAGTTTTAAACTTCGATGCTGTTGTGAAAGAGGAAAAGGGTTGGAATTAACATGGTGAATTACTCTTAGACAATATTCGAGACGTATTCTGTGGTCCATCCAATCGTGGTAAGACAAGCAATCTACTAGCAATAATAGTAGACCTCAATGGATTAAGGTTTGAAAAACGTCTATTTGTACTTAAAGTCGCTTAATCAGCCAAAGTATAAGTTTTTGAAAGAGCTGTTGGAGCAGATAAATGACATAAAATTTTCTTTATTCAATGAACATGAAGCAGTAATAACTCCAGATAATGCACTTCGCAACCCTATCATGATTTTGGATGACGTAGCTTGTGAAAAGCAGGAAAATGTAAGAGCTTTCTACTGTATGGGAAGACTCAAGAATGTAAACTGTTTTTATCTATGCCAGTCATATGCACATGTATCAAAACACCTTCAGAGAGACAATGTTAATCTTTTAGCTCTATTTCGTCAAGATACGCTGAATTTGAAACATGTGTATGACGATCATGTGAACTCTGACATGTTGTATACCCAGTTTGAAGATCCCTGCACAAACTGTTGGAATGATGATAAATATCGTTTCGTTGTAATCGATAAGGATAATAAAATGAACTGTAGTAGATATCGCAAAGGTTTTGACAATTTATATAGATATATATATATATATATATATAGGGCACCTACAGTGTACTACATGAATCTACTCTGAAACATTTAAGAATCAACATGAACAAAGACAAAAAGATGTTCTTCATTAGCTAGTGAAGGCCAGAAAAGCCGTCAAAATTATTGAAATTTAGAAAAGATAAGGTTGAAAAAGTTCTCAGTATGACCTTTAGGACAAAAAAAATTATTTCGTAATTCCTAATAAGCCACTACCCATCAAACAAAAAAAAAAGAGAAATACAGCAACGATGATATGGTGTTTGAGTCTGGTGTTAGTTGAAGGGATGATGGTGATGATGAAATGAATGTTACCATTCAACCTTTTGACAATGTGTATTTAAAAATAGTTAACGAAAATAAAATAGATTTATAAGATTTGGTTTATGGAGTGCGAAAACAAGGTGGATCATACAATCTTGGTAATTCAACGATAAACTTTGAAAATAATCAAATTAAGATGGGTGAGTTGAGCTTAACAATGAGTGATGGGTTGATGGAGCTACTGGTAACAAAGCATCGTGATAGATCTTGCATGACCGAAGATAATTTGGAGAAACATTACTTGCTTTTAAATTTTTCAAGTGCTCATAGTAAGGACTACAACAAAAATAGACCTGTCAGAATGCGCAATAGTAATAAATTTAATAAAATCATAGCTCTAATGTTTGATTTCATTGCTAGCAAAAAAGGTGAATCATTGTTACCTTGTTACAAAATTGGTAAAACAATGCAGTAAGAAGATTATGTGCACTAGGACGATCTAAATGAGCTAGTCGACCACCTTCGATTACTCATAGCAGAAAAATCTGCAAGAAGTCCTAGCCATGACAATGAGATAATATTGATTATTAAAGAGTTACGGAAAGCTAGGTTTGTATACTAAAGCTGGCGAGCATTGACGTTAGTAGCAAAATGAGCATCAACGAGTTTGAACGTAGGGTGAAGCCAATAGAAGAGGTCCTCTTGGTGCTCTATGTGTTGGCTATAAACTCACTACAGATGCACAATATGATATTGATCATAAAAGACTGTGGAATGTTGCAGCAGTTATCAATCAGGAATCTTAAAACTTTTCAGAAAGAAATAAAATTAAAGCGGGATGAGCAAAGTAAAAAGCTAAGCAATCACAGGGATGTGTGTGCTAAATAACATGCAAACTTGGAGTGGGAAGTAAATACGATTGATGAGGTGTTATCTCAGATCTCTTCTCCAGAAGAAATCTACACTAGAGTTAAAACTAATGATTTGAGTCGTATTCACTTATTAGCCGTCAATGAGGATGGATCGTTGGAAGGAAGTTGTTGTGAAAGAGCTCTACAAACTGGCTCGTCGTAACTATCCACGACGAAAGTATGATATCCGAGGTTTGGATGAAACATGGCAGGCCGATCTTGTAGAAATGATACCCTATGCTTGTGAAAATAAAGGTCATAGGTACATGATAACTGTAACAGATGTATTTTCAAAGTATGCATGGGCTGTAAATGTAAAGAGAAAAACTGCTGAAGATGTTACAACAGCAATGAAGTTTGTATTACGAGATGGTCGAGTACCGAAAAATCTGCATACTGATAGGGGTAAAGACTTCTATAATAAAAGTTTTTAAGACCTCATGCGACACTATAACATCAATCTCTATTTGACATGCAGCAATCTCAAAGCATCAATGTGTGAACAATTTAATCGTTTTTTGAAGAACAAAATGTGGACAAAGTTTAATCTTCGTGGAAATTAAGAATGTCTTGATATCTTACCAGAACTAATTGCAGCTTACAACGCTCGCAAGCATCAAACAGTTAGTTAGTATGAAGCCTGCCAATGTAACAGCTGACAATCAAGCTCAAATTTTACAAAAATACACGGTTAATGATGAAATGATTAAAAGGGAAAAATTTAAATTTAATGATAAAGTACGTGTAAGTAAAGCTAAAGATGCCTTTTAAAAAAAGCTACACGCCAAACTGGTCAACCGGAATATTAACAGTTTGTTGTGTATTGAAAACCAATCAAGTTACCTATTACTTAAAAGATTGTAAGGATTAGCTGGTCTCTGGTGGATTTTACGATCAAGAGCTCCTTAAATCTAAGCATCTGGATATATAAATCTAGTCGAGAAAGTCATGAAAAAACGTGGTAATATGGTTTATGTTAAATGGCTGGGATTCGATAAGTCACATAACAGTTGGATGGACAAATCAGATTTTTAAGAAAGAGAGAGAGAAAGTGGAGGGGGCCCCACCCTGCGCCCCGTCCTGTGATGAACAGCCTTTTATGCATTTCCACCTCCATTAAATTTTCTCTTTAATTTTTTTAAAAATTTATAAATTTTAACTTATTATCACCCTGATATACGATAAACAAAGCATATTTTTTAACTTTTTCTCTTAACTCATTGTACAAATCATCATTGGCTTCTATTGCTTTTGAAACACGATCTGGAATAAAGACTTGAAATTAATCATGTATGATAATGACTACTCTGCATCCAAAGCGGGTATTGACCTTCTTGAGCTCGCTTACCATGTATTTCCACTTCTTTTCCAGCTGCGACAACCTCATGGTGGGGAGGTAGCTATTGTTGGTGATGCGGTTTAATGCAGCAAAATCCATTTCACGGAAACAAAAAGGGAATATTAGTATACAGCAAATAGGGCTAAAAAATAGTGATGTACCTCAAAGGATTCTTGCTTTCTTGCTTGAAGAAGTATACTTTCAGGGAGTGAGTAAGCTCTCTAGCTCGTCAAGCAACAGAATAAGCTCTGCTAGAGGACGCAGCTCTATTTGTAGCTTTTCTCTCTCCTTCATTCCTACTTCTACCACTTTTTCCTCCTCTTTCTTGATATCTAGATAAATGAGCATATCTAGTAGCTGGAAGTAGTCTTCATCAAAAGTGATGGATCCCCATGGTAGAGTATCTGTGCTGTCTGGAAGTAACTGAAGTTTGTCATCTTGTGGACTGAGAGCTATCTTCCGCTGCTGCTCTGTATGGACGATGTGTTTATGGTATAGATAATTTGGATATGGTATGGACAATTTGTTATGACCGGACTTATTCAGAGTAAGGTCTTATCTGTTTTATTTAAGTGTCATTCGTGGGGTTCTAAGAATTCAGCTTGTGAGCTTTATTTTTTTTTTTATTTTTTTTATTGAATAGTGATCTTTAATTTAATAATATGAGTAAATAACGTATGTCTGTATTGTTGCAATTTAATATTAATTTGCTTTTTTAAATACAATTTAATTGGGTCAGTATAAAAAGGTTCAACGTAAATTGTAATACTGATATTTTACATACATCTATTACTGATTATTTTTACTGCTGCTTCGAAAATTTCTAATGATTCATGCTGTAACCATCAGTATTTCTTTAAACTACACGAACAAGTTCGTGGCCAGTAGGATGCTGTGATTTCTGCTTCTGCTGCTATCGTCGAAATCACTCTCGGCAGGCCTCCTTTGTAGTATCTCGCTTCTTAGCGTTGTCCGATATTTTTAATGTTCTCGATACGCACTTAAGTTGCCTCAGCCAACACGTTATGCCTTACATGAATAAGGTAGTCACAAGTCGCGGAAGTCAAGAGTTGACTAAAACCTTAGAGGACAGGTGACAGACCTAAAGAGAGCACTTTTTCCTCTTGATGGTGCGTTTTTATAGCATCAGCGCGAGTAAAAGAGGCTTTTGGTGATAAATAAGGTCAACCAATGAGCGATGTTCTTGCAGACTGCGTTGACAGTTGCATGATGATGTTACATGTTATGATTTTACATATTAGGAAATAACCATACAACAGTACCAATCGCATTTTCTGACAAGTGCGATTAAGTTTTTAGATCAGTGATAATGAAAGCTCGTATATATAATAACGCCAAATACAAGTTCAATTGTGACAGTTAGCTTACAATCTCGAAATTAATCCTCCTGAGGATTTTACAATCAATTTCGAATATAATGAAGTAATGCGTGAGTTACAAATTCTTAATTAGTATACATTATTAAAATTAAGCAATTAATGAGCAAGTAACTATTCATTCATACATACATGCATTTTTACAATGAGGCTGGCCGTATTCTATGTCAGCATATAATGAAGCATTCACATTAAAGTTAATACACTCACGCGCACACATAAACGACATACAAGCTCCTCTTGTCATATTCACAATTTGTCTTTTCTGAATTTTAATTGACGGATAGTTTTTAGTTATAATATAATTCGTATCAACTCAGAATGTAACACCCCTCTCCTAAGATTGTTGCCACCCTCGGCAACTACAGATCGATTGAGAATTCATACGAGCTGATGAGACGAATTTTTACAATCAATGTAAATTATGTTTTTTTTTAATATTTTATTTTATTTTGTATAATTTTTTTTTTTAAAGTGGAAACTTTTTATGGCACGTTGGGCACTTTTGTCGGTGAATATTTTCAGCCGTTTTTTCGGCAAACAAGATTTTACACAGATATACTCCGCGTGTATTCTTATAATATATGTAAACTATACGCGCTCTTTGCATGGGCATTCGTTCGTGCTCTCGCGACAGACGAGATCACATACCTATATGTATACTCAGAGTGTGTAGGTATGCGAGAGCGCTGCATGCTATACGCAGCAGCATTGGTCTGAGCATTATTCCACGCTCACAGTTCATGCTTGATCGCACATAGCGCCGCTGCCTGGATCTCACCGCGAACTACTTGGTGCGAGAATTCAAATTCGAAATCGTATGATTTTTTCAGCATACAGTAGGCGCAGAAATTCAAATTCGAAAGAAATCTTTGTATGTATTGGCTAATTTATGCCTAAAAATATTGGATAATGTTGTATGATTACATACATAAATAGTATACCCAGAATTCTTTTGAATTTGAATTTCCGCGCCTACTGTCTGTTGAAAAAATCACACGATCTTAAATTTGAATTCCCTCGTAAAGTAGTTCTCGGTGGGATCCAGTCAGCGGTGCTATGTGCGATCGAGCATGAGCTGTGAGCGTGGAATAATGCTTAGACCAACGCTGATACGCAGTCTTGGCATGGGCATTCGTTCGTGCCCTCGCGACAGACAAGATTGCGAGTTTTTTAAATTTATTTTATAAATGAATATTAAACGGAAAATTTATTATATTAATGCTTCATTTGACTTGTGTTGCTGCTGTGGTATTGTGTTAAAAAAATTGATGAATTTTGTATTTACTATTTACTAATATTTACTCATTTAAATAAAACCACTTTTTTCGAATGTACTTTCTATATTATTATACTTCATGTCCATTTAAAAAGTGCTCACATTGCTTTGATAAACTCGATTTTTTATGTACAATTTCTCATGTCGCGAGCGCACCTAAAAATGCTTACCCAAAAAAGTGCCGAACGTGCCATAAGTTCAAGTTTTCACTTCTGCCTGCACTTCCGGAGTGCTACTTGTACTTGGTTTTTTAATTTCTTTTTTTTAGAAAAATGATTGATCAATCATTTTATTTTCAAGCTTTCATCGTACAGCAGTGCTGGTATTAAGTTGCTGAGTTAGGTATTAATCATACTGTGTGTTTTACGCATATATTTTTGTTTTGTTAATTTAATAATTGAAGTATTATGTTTATGGTGTAGGTAAAATGTTTTCCAGTGTTATACAGTAAATATAGTGGTGATGACGTTTATTTTTACTGTAGGATAGTGGTTTGGCATTACTGAAGATTAGGTACAGGAAAAGAAGAGGAGCGATGTAATAAAAATTTTTTTTATTTTTTTTTTTTGCTGATTTCNTAAATAATGTATAATCATGAAATACATGAGTAAAATATTTTATTATATATATTTAAAAACATTTAATAATTTAATAATGGCCTTGTATCGGCAAATTATCATCTGTCGTTCTGTCGGGAACTGGTGGTGCTGAATTTTTTTCAATTTTTCTTACCTTTTTCGGAGTTTTATGCTGTGTTATAAACATTTAATAATTTAATAATGGCCTTGTTTCGGCAAATAATCATCTGTCGTTCTCTCGGGAGCTGGTGGTGCTGGATTTTTTTCAATTTTTTTACTTTTTTCGGAGTATTATGTTGTGTTATAAAAATTTTAGGCTCATTAAATCTACTTGGTTGAGCTTTATATACAAATCGTAGTAAATTAGTGGATTTCTTTCCTTAATTTTAAAATGCAACTTAATGAAATTGAGGCAATGACTAATGTTACAATTAAATTTACTATTACGCTTCCAAAAGATATTGCTGTATTTTTAAAGTTAACTCGTTTTTTAATGCTATATCCTCTAAGGTTTCCTTCATTCTAGTTAACGCTATTGCATCATTTGACTCTGCCCATTTATTTATTTTGGTTTTTTCCTCCTCTTATAGATCAAGAGTGAAGTTATTACTGCTGATTTCGATTGTTTTGATATCAGGGAGGTTTAATTAATTTGTAAAACTGTAGGGAATGATCTATAGTAGTAAGTCTCTGTCAATTTTAGTGTTGTGACTCCATATAGGGCTTAGCAGGGAGCATGAGCAATACAGTTACTGTTGATCGTTAGTATTTCCGTACCTTGTATTTTAATTTTAGTTGGTTGTGTGATTAAAGGATTGTTTTCACACAATACTTGTAACGTGGTAGTATTTTGTGCAGAGTATAACCATTGTTCAGTGGTTTTTAGTCTTATCCAATGAATTTCGGTTGACTTACATAATGCTATTTGACATGTTTTTAATGCTTCTGTTGATAGGTTTAGAAATAAAGAGAATTCGCAAGGATGATTTATATTATTTTCGTAAATAGGCATATCTGGTCGGCACTATAAGATCTTCTTATCTTTAATGATATTATTTAAAAATTTTACGTCGGTAAGGAAATAGTTTTAAAGATTATTGCTTACGATCAGGTTCCTATGTCGGAACCCAATACTGACATTTCCTTTTAAATCTGAGTGTAAATTTCTTGGAACTGGAATCGAGTGCATGGCATGATGACTAAACTGTTTCTTATTACTTAGGGAAAACTAAGTTCAACTGCTAATATACCTTCTATTATTACTGCGTTTGTTGTGGACAGTGCGTGCAGGCGTTCAAGTGTTACGGTTGAATAGTCCCATGGCAGCGTATGATCTTTTTTGTATGAATTAATTTCGTCACAAATTTTTGATAGTTGTTTCTTTTTATCATTAGCGGATGTAGGTGTCCTTGTGACGTGCTTTCCACCGCACTGATAAGCGTTTTATAAGAATTAAGTATGAAAAATAGAGATTTTTCGAAAGAGTTAGTCCATTCTAATACTTATATTTTATACTTAATTTTTCTGTTATCATCATCCGATCAGCTTGCTACTTCGGTTAAACTTTCCAAATTTTTAATAACTTTTTCATTATGTCTTCCATTTCTCTCTAATTCAACATAGAAAATTTTCGAGATTTGAGCGTACAATATGAGTCTGTATTGCTTTTAAATATGATATTGTTTGTGTAGTGTTGTAAAGATCATTTATATCCACATTTGTTTTATTTCGATCATCCACATCCGTGGATCTAAATAATTTTTTCGAAATCCACCCCACGAATTCTAGTGGTGCTCGTCTTATTATCATGTGGCTAGGAATAACTTTTACTATAATGTTAGAGTTTTTTTTTTTACTGTGTATTTATATTTCAGGTGCAAAAAATAGTTTTAAATCTTCGTATGTTGATTTTGTTAAGCGAATCATATTATTGAACGTGTATCTTGGTATTAAGTTTTGACACTTTTGAATTTAAAGTACTCTAGTACACTGTTTGAATACAGTATCTAGCTGTTCATGCTAAAGTTTAGTTTGGTCTTCAATACTACGAAAATCTAACGTGATAGTAACGTGCCATTCGGTACGAATTAGTCTGACTTCGTTAGTGTATTCATAATATATACCTGGATTATTTACTAAGAGCATGTTGTCGTTAGGTTTTGCAGGTATCTCTTCCTTACTTTTTATTATACCAGGCCTCAGTGTTAGCAGAAGCAGCAAGGCAAAGTTTTTAGTCAACATATTGATCGGATCAATCTGCAACAAAAATAAATTTTTTAGAAATAAATCACACTTTTTATCTTTCTCCTTCGTTTTTTTTTCTGCCCGTTTCTCTACATGTCTCTTCTCGAATTTTGCCAACTCTTATTGTCATCGTTTATTATCTTTTTCTTCTTCTTCTTTGCTTTGCTGGCCTTTCTCCATGATGGTCGAAAAACAAATGGTGTTAGGAGAACCGTGCGCATGGCTTTTATNTGAAATTTCGATATGTCGTTTGGGATAATAGTATCAAATTACAGCTAAATTTTTGAAGGGTTTAACCACACCGTTTTCAAGATATATTGACCTGAAAAAACAATATTTTAACATGTAGGCTTATGGAGAAATCACTTAAATTTGACATTAAATAAGAAACGGCTAAATGAACTTGGTTTTTTTTTTTAATGAAAGAATATTGTCAAAATAATATTCTGTCAAAGATTAGGAGAGCCCTACCACAAATTTCTATTAAGAAACAGCAAAAAATGTGCTCGCAGCAGACGACTTGGCAACGCTGCTTTTGGAGTGCGCTTTGAAATGTAATGAATAGTAAAAACTTCTGTTGTAATTGAAATATTAATTATAAAAAAATTCAACCGAATAAATAAGTACACTGTCATCATTAGACGACGACAACAGCAGTAGATGACAACAACAGTAGACGACGTGCCAGCAGCCGAAAAAATTTACAACGTTGCCAGACGCTATTCCTCCCCTTGCCTCTCTGAGATCTTCCCCCGCAAACACTACCGAACCTCCTTACCGATGCGTTTGTTAATTATTCTGCCATTTTCTAATCCTAATATGACGTTATTATTACTATACATTTCTATAATTTTGAAAATTCCGTTATAAAATCAATCTTATTTTTCTTTTCGTGGTTCTTTGAGTACATAGAATGTCATTCCAACTTTCAAGTTCTGTGGTTTTGACTTATTGTCATAATATGTTTTTGTATTTTGTTTTAATATTTTAAATCTGTCACTAGCTATTTCTTGTATTGGATGTAAGCTGTGGGCAAGGTCATTAGCGTATGAACTGTATGTTTCTAATTTGAATTCGTCTGGAAGTGGATTTAGGAAACGTGCCTGTCTACGAAAGACAAGTTCGAAAGGCGAGAGGCCTGTTGCTCAATGAACTGAAGTATTATACTCATACATTGTAGAAGGAAGCATTTTATCCCAATCATTTTTGTTTTTAGCGTTAGTTATCAAGAAATTGTTTAACGTATCGTGGCTTCTCTCTAATGAACGATTTGATTGTAAGTGATATGCACTAGTGAGAGCTAAACGGAATCCATAAATTTTTGATACTTCTGTCAATACTTAATTAATAAAAGTGTTTGATCTGTCACTGAGAATAATTCTAGGAATGTCGAAAGTTGAAATAAAATATCTTGATAACACATCGGCAATAGTTATTGCTTGTATATTAGGAACAGGAACTGCAATAAAAATTTTGTAAGTAAGCATTGCATTGTTAAAATGTGCTTATTTCCAGATGTACTTTGTGGGAAAGGGCCTACTGTATCTATTGCGACCTTGTAAACTACTTCTGATGGTGTATCTGTAATTGCCATAGGTTTTCAAGCTTTTGTGTGGACTAATGTTTGTTCCTGGCAAATTTTACATTTTTGTATGTATTCAGCAATGTCGTTGCGCATTCCTTTCCAATAATATTTCTCTTTCACTTGTCTAAAAGTTTTAACTTCTCTTTTATGAACTCCGAATAAACTAGTGTGACATTTAACTAATTGTTCCTTTCTATCTTCTAGGGTTAGATAAGAACATGCGCCAAAACAAATTTTTACTATATACGGAAGGTGACGTAACTCTTCGTAAAAAATTGATAGCATTTTCCTCTAGGTAGATTATCGGTGAGTTCACCTTTCCTAGGAATACGAGCAGTGGTAACTTACTTTACTGATATTGCATCTGCAAGATTTTTAAAGTAGTTTCGTAAAATGCTAGGTTTTATTTCATCCGTAAAGTTTTTGCTCACGACTAGTGAAAATATGTAGCGATTTCAGTTTTTCGTAGTAATAACGTCTCCTAATTATGGTTAAACATTTGATTATTCTTCTTTTGATTTAACTTCTATATCTGATAGTAGTTTATTGTTTATTGATTTTAAATCTACAGTTTCAGAAATAAAATGGATGTAGTTCATATCTTTATTTATCTTTGTGTTAGTTATCTTTTGTGTAAGTTAAATTTTCACGAGTACTTAAAAATGTTAAATTATTTGTTTCATAAGTCATATTTGAGGGATTTCCAATGGGACAAATATTTCTTGTTACTTTTTCGCTACAAGCTAAGTTCCAATTTTGCTGTATGGGTTTTGTAATGCTGCTGTATGGCTCGATTGTAGTAAAATATTTGGATTGGAAGTTTTCTTGGCATCGTAATCAATTTTATTTTCTATGTTTTCCGATTGAGAAGGGTTTTCGTCTCTCCTTTCATTACTATTTTGTTCTATAGGTGATAAAATTCTTCTATATAGTTCATCGTTCAAGTTTTGTAATTTATTTTTGGTAGGACTATTTCTTTGTGATTTAATTGGAGATTATGCTCTTACGGGATTTCCGTTTGCAATAAATTTGTTTATTGTTTCATCCATCCGTTAACTTACTATAGTAGAAGAAATTAAATTTTGAGGTGACGATGAAAGTAAATTCATTTGTTCTTTATTAAAGTAACTGCCGTCATGACGTTCGGTAGGGGATGTAGGTAAAGATTGCATTTCTTCAAGAATGCTGTTACTTGGTATTTTATTTTTCTTATTGTAACTATCCCACCATAATGAGTTTTGATTCCATTCTTTAATAAATTTTTCTCTGTCGCAATCTTTAATAATGTAGGTGTTATTTTTTAAATCCGATAACTGCTCTTTATTTTTATTTGTATTGCTTACTTGGTCTTGTACGAAGCGTCGAAAAGTAGATTAAAATTTTGGTTTTATTGTAGTTAAATTTAAAGTTTCTTTATCAGGAGAAGTAAAGTCTTTATCTTGTTGAAGTGTTACAGATTTTTGATTCACGTAATTGGCTCGGGATGTACTGGGTTTGATTGGAATATTAGTTCGTCTTGGTGAAAAACCTTAATTTTTTTTTATTACTTTTTTGATTTCACTGATTTCCGAATTTTCCTCACTTAAGTTTTTCATTATATTTTAAGGGGTCTCTTTTTCAAGTGCATTTATTAAGCTTGGCATAAATGATCGTTCTTGTAATGGTATTGGCGCGTCGGATGGTGGGTCGCTAGACTGTGAAGTAGACGCGGTGTCGTGTTCGGATGACGAGTCTTGTATTTGAGCTCTTGGTGTTTCATTTCTTCGTCTCGCTTTAAATCATTCCTCTATTGTAGGTGCATTTAATTTAAAATGTCCGCCCTCCATACCTCGAGGTACTTTCAATAGCCTATCTCTTGGTTTATTTTTTCTAACTTTAGGTGCTGATTTTATGCTTTGAATGGTATCAGAATGAGATTGATTGGTTTTTGACATAATTTGGCGAGCTATCAAAGTTTAAGATTGTTTAGGTTTCATAGGTACCAAACGAGCATTTAATGATATTTTTCCATCCAAAGAATTATCTTTATCACTTTCGTCTTCATTCCATTCTATTGGATTTCTTGATAAGGCGTCCAAGTTTGTATTGAGTCTATCAGGTTTGTACTTATAAGTATAGCTATAACCTCGAAGTCTTGCTCTCCATCATGCCTACTTATAGGATCTTTTATAGACTCAATCCAGGATAGTGGTTTATGATCTCCGTAAACCGTAAATTTCCTGCCATATAAGTAATGTCGAAAATATTGGACTACTACAACTGCTGCTAAGCATTCTTTTTCCGTTGTAGAATAATTTCTTTCAGCCTTATTTAGAGTTTTTGACGCATACGCAATCGGGCGGTCTTTTCCTGATTCTCCTTAGCCTAATACTGCTCCGATAGCTATATTAAATGCGTCTGTTGTTAATATAAATGGCTTATTCAAATCAACGCAAGCTAACACAGGTGCCTTGCATAATTTTCTTCTTAACTCTTAAAAGCTTTTTTGCTGAGTATCTGTCTACTTAAATTTCTTTCCTTTTCTTAACAAGGACGTTAAAGGCTCTGCAATTTCTGCAAAATTTTTGACAAAACGGCGGTAATAGTTCGCTAATCCTAAAAACTGTCTAACATTCGTTTGATTTTTTGGTTTCGAGAATTTTTTAACAGCTTCTAGTTTTGTTGGATCTGGTTTTATTCCGTAGTTTTCTATTTCATGTCCTAAATAAGTTACTTTGGGCATTAATAATTAACATTCGTCTAGTTGTAATTTTAATTTTAATTTTTTAAGTTTTTTAAATAAATGAGTAATTTTTGTCACATGATCTTTTAAAGTTTTTAAACATACAATTATGTCCTCAAGAAATATAAATAGCTCTATGCTTTGCAGTCCTGATAAAATAAACTCCATTAGCCGTTGCAATTAAGCCTCTGATTTGCTCTAATATTTCAGTAATGTTTGGTAGTGAATAAGCATCAGGAATAGTTTTTTCTTTTAGTTTACGGTAATCTATTACTAATCTGTATCTTTTTGTTTCATCAGGTTCTTGTTTCTTGGGTACTATCCAGAGAGAACTACTGTAAGGGCTGTTTGATTTTATGATTGTACCGTCCACTTATAATGTCTTTATTTGAGTTTTAATTTTTTGGTGTAATGATGAAGGGTAGCGATATTGTTTGACATATACAGGACACTCGTTTGTCGTAGGTATTTTATGTGTCATAATAGAAGTACAAGGAGCCGGGTCGCCTGAAATATAAAATAAGTGAGCGTATTTTTCTACAATTTTTCTTATTTTTGATAAACTAGCTTTTGAGTAATGAGATCTTTTAAGCTTATCCATCATAAATTCAATGCGATCTTTAATATTGTTTAAATCGTCTTCTTCGAAGTCCGTGTCAAAAAAGTTTTTAGATTCCATGACATTAAAAGGCTCAAGTTCTGGCGTGGGTATTTCTATTTTTGTCGGCTCATCTCTTGTGTTTATAGTTATTGTATAACAGTGACCTTCTTTGCAATCTACCACCGCCTCACCTATATATACTCCGGGTACGGTAGTAATCTTACGAAGATACGCATGGCCGGTGATCTTGTTTCTAGTTGGTTATTTAATAGCTACTCTTTTTCTGGCTGGTAAATGATAACTTCTGTTTTTATTTACCTTAAGTCCTTGAGAATTATGATAAGTAGTATCGCGTGGGGGTGTGGGTATTTTTTCTTCATCGTAAAATGGAAAAATAAATTTTTCACAAGTTAATTCGAAATTTTGTTTCGTTTTCAATCTTGAGGGTTTTTCTTGTTTTTTAATTAATTTTAAAGAGTTAATTGAATAACCACGGTATAGGAAAGGTATGGGTTCAATTGGTCTGCTTTCAACTATTAATGCCTTTAATCCGTAATCGATTCTAGCGTTTTCTTGCGTAAAGAACGGATCTTCTTAAATACAAACATTATTTATTAGCGATTCTGGACTCATAACGTGAAATTCGGGATTTGTATCAAACAAATTTACCGTTACGGTACCTAGAGTGTATATCCGCTGTGGAGCTCTTTCTTTTAATTTAATTGTATTATCACAATTAATTTCTGTACCGTTCTTCAATGCGTTATAACTGATGACATTTACTTCGGCACCTGAGTCTAACATAAAAATTTCTGAATCTTTCCAAAATGTTTCGCATCACAATTTAACTGCTAGTGAATTTCCTATTGTTCTTGCTTAGAAGGCTCTGTAGATTTCTTTGCCATTATCGACTTCGGACGCGTCATCGGATTCAAAGTCGCAGTCACGTCCAACCGGTGAGTCTCGTTCTTATTTTTTGGAGAGTTAGGGCGAGAGTCTCGGTATCGTTCTTGATTATAATTTTGGTATTGTTTTTAGTTATTGTATTCAAATGGAGCTTGTTGATGGTAAGTAAAGCCTTGAGTATGAGGATAGGGATAATACATTTGTGGGTAGTAAGGTGGATAAAAGGATGGTGGTTGAAAATATGAAAGTTCTTAGAAATTTCGAGGGCAATAATAGTTATTAGGTTAATTATTTCCGGGTAATGGTGGCGTACGGCCTGGTAGTGGATAACTTGATCGTCGTTGAGGTGTGTAGCTAAGTGTGGGATGTACAATTTTTCGACCATACTCATCGAATGTTGATTGAGTCATCTTGACATCATTTTTATGGTAGGTATGCGGGAAAGAATTTCTATTGTGTGTCAATGGGTCATTAAAACTAACGAATTTTTTTCTGGTGGTCGAACTGAGTTGAGACAGGAACCGGAATTTCGGTCACTTTCGGTACCGAAGATTTAGGAGTCGTATAAGTAGAGGTGGGTACGGCCTTGTTAACTTACTTGGCCTGATTGTATACTAGTGGGCAAGTGCATTTAGTAAGTAAAGTAGCTTCTAAAGCTTGATGGATATCTTTGGGTTTCGAAAAAGCTATACTTGATTTCCACAAGTCAGGTAAACCATTGATGAACGTTTGTAACGCTAATTTTTCAAGTTGTAGTTTTTGTGTTGTCTTGAGTTTCTCATCATTCCATTCGGTTAAAAGGGCTGTTAAGGTAGTTTCTGTAAGAGAAGTTATTCCATGATAAAAACTTTGAACTGTTTCGTTTTGTTTCATTGTAGTATTTAAAAAATCTGCCATGTATTCACGATATGATTTGGTTGGTGGAAATTCTTGTTTCAGATGTTTTTTTAACTGATCGATTGATGCAAAAGTAGAACCTACTCAACTTTCTCGAGCTTTGCCTTTGAGTCTATAAATAACTTGAGTCTATAAGTAACTATATATATATTTATATATCTAGTACACTCTTTG
>NW_019384288.1:3018401-3043981 GCF_000648655.2 Copidosoma floridanum | reverse complement strand
TCATTCTTATATCACACACACGGATCTTCATACTTCATAGGAAGCTCAAATATAAAGGTATATAGAATAATATATTATCAATAAAAATAGGTTATTTAGTCAAAATTTTCATTTTTATTACAGCTAAGCTTTTTTGAAAGAAATTTCTTAGTAAGCATATTAGAAAGTCAAATTTAACTACGAAATTGTAATTATGAATGTTTAAGTACAAACTTTAAATGCACGGTACGATACTTACCTCTGATACTAAGTAATACTTATTAGCATCATAATATAACCGTAGGGGTAGAAGTGGAGCAGCTGGTGTTACTATGACTGAATCTTTTTTTTGAAAATTTTCAGGCTCAAGGTTGTGTAAGCCTAATAATGAGCTCATATTATATACTCCACTCATTGATGGAGAGAGCTTAAATTTGGAGCTTGATGTTCAAATAGTCTGGATCTCTTCAAGATCAGTTTCATCTGATGATAACTTTAAGTCTAGTTCTAAAACATCAGACGGTATTAATGATGAAGAAGCAGTTTGGTTTTCATCACTAGCTGTTGAGCTTGATGAGCTTGATGATAGGTAAGGCATTGATGACATTATATGCACAAGTTTTCAAAACAAAATAAAACGAATAAAGCATTAAGAGTTATAAAGATAAATTTCTTAAAAGTGCAGTATAATGTGAATAATGGTATTGAAAAATCATTATCCACTAACCTATTCAAACTTAAATGTATTGGTGTACAGCGAGCACACGTTGTGCACATCAACTTTTTGGTATGCAATTGAGGCAGTAATATATAGTACATACAACGAACAGCTGTACTGGAAAAGATTCTGTCGAAGTACAAAGACGATGAACGACTAGGAGGTCACGCACACACGACTACAATACGCGTACACATTGACACGACAATAATGATGTGAGAACGCAAGGTTAAAGAGGATAACGAGGCTGGAGGTATCAAGCTCCAAGGCAGGACGGAAATGTGCGCACTAGCACTTACGATTCTCTTAAGTCCTAAAGTCTTACGAGCGCACTAGTATTGTACACGCAAGATTGTACACTTGGACGTCAGGATGTAGCTGTGTTTGTACCATGGTGTAAGATATAGAACAGGTGGTCACATGCATAAGGCATAATTTTCCAAAATACTTGTCCAGTTTCATTTAAGATCCAGCAGATGGCGAATTATAGCACTATCAGGCTGCAATCCGGCAGCCCGACTGCTTGTATGCTATAGATCGATAGATCTCAAGATAAGCCAAGATAATATCTGTAAAAGTACAGATACCATCTAACTATCCGATAGCACAGTCGGTAATGTACCTGGCTATTACCTTGGGGAGCAAGGTTCAAATCCGAGTGAGGGGAGGATTTTTTATTTTGAAATAAAAATAAAAAGCAATTGTAAATCAAAAAAAAGTTTTAAAAAATACATTTCAAAACACACGCTCATTTAAATACAGTCGGTACAGCAAAGCGCTATCAGGATGAGATCCGGTAGCCCGACTACTCACATACTATAGATCGATAGATCTCCCTGTATGGATGGGGTGCCTTAGTCCCTGCTCCGTTATCTCGGAGCTGGGCCACCTCGGAGCTAGGCCACCATGGGCTTAGTAGCTTAGTACCTGTACAGAGACTGGGCCAGGGGTGGCCTAGTACCTGTATAGGTGAGGTGGCCTGGTACCTGTACAGGGACTATGCCAGGGGTGGCCTAGTACCTGTATAGGTGGGGTGGCCTAGTATCTGTATGGGTAAAGTGGCCTAGTTTCTGCTCTGTTTACCTACTGAGGTTCATCCCTTTACTTATTCAACTGATATTTACCATGCTTTAGTTGTGTATGAGTTGCTGGACGTAAAAAAATTGGTAGAAAGTTGTTTTGTCTACTTTCTGTCAATTAGCTAAGTAAGTGTTGGTAATAAATATTTATATTTAAAAGCATCGGCAGTTATTATTATCAAATAATTGTAACACGCGTGTGCAGTTTCATACGTCTTACTGTATGTATTTATTTTGACATAACCAACATAACCTACACTCTGAATTTGAAGTAAGAAAATAAACGTTTACAAGGAGGTATGAAGTACTGACATAAAGTAAATGTATAAGATTATCAAATGAATCATCTTATGTGATACTATAGAATTAAAGAAAACTTAATATAAAGTAAAGCATAATATCAAATCTCAAAGATAGTTAGTACAAAATACCTATATAGATATAAACTGTACATCAAGTATATGATCAACGCTGGTCAAACGGATAAAATACTTGCCTCTTGATCAGACGAATACAAATATATGAATAGTGAATAGAGTGGATTTTGTTTCAGCTCTTGAGATGGTTGTTGTTGTTGGACTGGCTGCTGCTGGACTGATTGTTGTTGCAGGATTAATTGTTGTTGTTGGACTGTCTGCTGCTGGACTGATTGTTGTTGCAGGATTGATTGTTGTTGTTGGACTGTCTGCTGCAATAGCTGTTGCACTGGCTGCTGCTGCACCAGCAGCTGGACTGGCTGTTTTTGAATTTGCTATAATGAATATAAATAAAAAATAACTAAGAATTTTTAAGTTTAGGTATCATAGTGGAAACAACTAACTGGAAGTCCAAATTTAAGTAATGTGAAATCAACGATTTCTTTAATGTGCACCTCAAGTCTGGGATCTTTTCCATAAATCTCAGTTGTAACTATACCATGCTTCAATTAAAAAAAAATTTGAAATGTATGTAAAAAATTTTTTTAAGCTTTATTATTTAAAAAAATGTTACCTTTGTTATTATTTAATAACTTTTCCTGTCATTCTTATATCACACACGGATCTTCATACTTCATAGGAAGCTCAAATATAAAGGTATATAGAATAATATATTATCAATAAAAATAGGTTATTTAGTCAAAATTTTCATTTTTATTACAGCTAAGCTTTTTTGAAAGAAATTTCTTAGTAAGCATATTAGAAAGTCAAATTTAACTACGAAATTGTAATTATGAATGTTTAAGTACAAACTTTAAATGCACGGTACGATACTTACCTCTGATACTAAGTAATACTTATTAGCATCATAATATAACCGTAGGGGTAGAAGTGGAGCAGCTGGTGTTACTATGACTGAATCTTTTTTTTGAAAATTTTCAGGCTCAAGGTTGTGTAAGCCTAATAATGAGCTCATATTATATACTCCACTCATTGATGGAGAGAGCTTAAATTTGGAGCTTGATGTTCAAATAGTCTGGATCTCTTCAAGATCAGTTTCATCTGATGATAACTTTAAGTCTAGTTCTAAAACATCAGACGGTATTAATGATGAAGAAGCAGTTTGGTTTTCATCACTAGCTGTTGAGCTTGATGAGCTTGATGATAGGTAAGGCATTGATGACATTATATGCACAAGTTTTCAAAACAAAATAAAACGAATAAAGCATTAAGAGTTATAAAGATAAATTTCTTAAAAGTGCAGTATAATGTGAATAATGGTATTGAAAAATCATTATCCACTAACCTATTCAAACTTAAATGTATTGGTGTACAGCGAGCACACGTTGTGCACATCAACTTTTTGGTATGCAATTGAGGCAGTAATATATAGTACATACAACGAACAGCTGTACTGGAAAAGATTCTGTCGAAGTACAAAGACGATGAACGACTAGGAGGTCACGCACACACGACTACAATACGCGTACACATTGACACGACAATAATGATGTGAGAACGCAAGGTTAAAGAGGATAACGAGGCTGGAGGTATCAAGCTCCAAGGCAGGACGGAAATGTGCGCACTAGCACTTACGATTCTCTTAAGTCCTAAAGTCTTACGAGCGCACTAGTATTGTACACGCAAGATTGTACACTTGGACGTCAGGATGTAGCTGTGTTTGTACCATGGTGTAAGATATAGAACAGGTGGTCACATGCATAAGGCATAATTTTCCAAAATACTTGTCCAGTTTCATTTAAGATCCAGCAGATGGCGAATTATAGCACTATCAGGCTGCAATCCGGCAGCCCGACTGCTTGTATGCTATAGATCGATAGATCTCAAGATAAGCCAAGATAATATCTGTAAAAGTACAGATACCATCTAACTATCCGATAGCACAGTCGGTAATGTACCTGGCTATTACCTTGGGGAGCAAGGTTCAAATCCGAGTGAGGGGAGGATTTTTTATTTTGAAATAAAAATAAAAAGCAATTGTAAATCAAAAAAAAGTTTTAAAAAATACATTTCAAAACACACGCTCATTTAAATACAGTCGGTACAGCAAAGCGCTATCAGGATGAGATCCGGTAGCCCGACTACTCACATACTATAGATCGATAGATCTCCCTGTATGGATGGGGTGCCTTAGTCCCTGCTCCGTTATCTCGGAGCTGGGCCACCTCGGAGCTAGGCCACCATGGGCTTAGTAGCTTAGTACCTGTACAGAGACTGGGCCAGGGGTGGCCTAGTACCTGTATAGGTGAGGTGGCCTGGTACCTGTACAGGGACTATGCCAGGGGTGGCCTAGTACCTGTATAGGTGGGGTGGCCTAGTATCTGTATGGGTAAAGTGGCCTAGTTTCTGCTCTGTTTACCTACTGAGGTTCATCCCTTTACTTATTCAACTGATATTTACCATGCTTTAGTTG
Organism: Copidosoma floridanum; assembly: GCF_000648655.2. The sequence continues at coordinate 3,039,355 of NW_019384288.1, read as the reverse complement.
TGTATGAGTTGCTGGACGTAAAAAAATTGGTAGAAAGTTGTTTTGTCTACTTTCTGTCAATTAGCTAAGTAAGTGTTGGTAATAAATATTTATATTTAAAAGCATCGGCAGTTATTATTATCAAATAATTGTAACACGCGTGTGCAGTTTCATACGTCTTACTGTATGTATTTATTTTGACATAACCAACATAACCTACACTCTGAATTTGAAGTAAGAAAATAAACGTTTACAAGGAGGTATGAAGTACTGACATAAAGTAAATGTATAAGATTATCAAATGCTAAGAACTTTGTAAAAGTAAAATGTATTTTTTATGAATAATATAGTAAAAAACTCGTTATATTAATTACTGAAAGTAGAAATTATGTATTCCAGAGTCCAGGGTTCAAGATCTGTAAGTACAATTGCAGCTAAAAAAACCTAATATTTTTTTTTTTTCTTGATTTTATACAGGCATTTTTATCTAAGGTAAAAAATATTTTGTAATGACACTGATTCAAGGATCTTAATAAGTAACATTAAAGAACCTAAGAAGTAGAAACTACGAACAAGATCGTTACCAGGCCAACTGTGAGACGAGTTTAAGGAGTATGGTGAGAATTCTACTATACAAACTTTTGTAGCCCGAGGACCAAAGTATTATGGGTATCACGTACATATGCTTATCAAAGAGACACATGGCATATGTGAAAGGAGTTTACATTGATAATCCAAATGCACTGAAAATTTATTTTCCTTAAACAATTGCCTCTATGGTCAATGAAGAATTTTATAATAATAGTGATAACAAGAATTATAGTAACGAGAAAAAATTTATAACCACACGGAATACGATGGTAGGAAAATCTAACGTGCACTGCGTTTACATTGTCTGCATTAAAGATAAAACTTGTTTTTATTAATAAAAATAACAGTTTTCATTTAGTTGGAAAAAAATTTAATAGTTCTCGTTTTAGCGTAAGGTATAATGTTTTTATAACGTTTGAATAAAGTTTTGTTCAAGTTATTTATTTAAAAGTTTCTTCGATGATCTTAATATTGAATTTAATCCTACTAAAATATTTAGTTATGCTTAAAATAGCCGATAGTTACAACAATACCATATGCATTGTCAATTCAGGCTTTTATAACCTAGAATGTGAAAAAAACATTGCAGGGTAGAGCATGGACAATGATTTCAGTAAATTTAGGAAAGCTTAATATATGCGATAATGTGATGGTGCACTATCAGCTATTATCATATAAAAATTTAAATAAGTATCCAGTAGGTTGAATATTAACTGTTTTAATTTGTGCTACTGTTAGATGTTAAACAAATATTTGTTAAATAAGAGCTAAGAGCCATATTTTTACAAAGTTTCGTGAAAGAAATTTTTTTTACAAAGATCAGGGCTTCTTACAAGAACTTTTTTTTTCGGTTTTTTTGAGAATTAAAAATTTATTTTTGAATTTTTTAAAATAAGATTCGCACAGATCAATTTGTATGTAATAGTTCTACATCTTTGAATGAAAATTTTTTTTATTTTCTATGAGCATGAAAAGAATGAAGTGGAATAAACCGTATGTGGCACACTTGGGCCGCAGAAACTGTTGGTTCTCAGAGCACCAGTTGTTCGTATTTTCGCTTATGGAATATTACAAAAAATTTTCAATTTCTGATGTATTTTCCTTAACTGTATCTCTGAAGTAAAAATTTAACATGTGGCTGAAAATATACAGACTGTACTAGTAGTTAATCTTATTGAAGGACACACCGGGCAGAACAGTCTCTTTACTATTTCCAGTATTAACAGACCTACAGTGTTTTTTGATGGATGTTTCCTAAACTGTTTTATTCACAAAGTTTCTGATCGTTCAATAAACTGTCTCGAAAAATGTATACAGTATGCATGACTCTTTAAACACATGAATCACCTTATTATTTCTAAAGAATGAAAACGAACAAAATAAAGTGAATCTTTTATACAAAAAAGGTTGTAAGTACCCACTTAAAATGATTTTTCATGCCTTTCAAATTTTAACGCTGCCTTGCAGAGAGTAACGAAGAATTTATTGTTTTTAAATGAGTGAACATACTTGTGTCGAATATCAAGAGCCTTGCTGAAAAAATTGGCATAAAATTAATTGAATTTGCTGTATCTAATAAACACCAAAAAAATTTGTAGGCTTTACGATAGGAAGTCATTTCTTGTAAGCTTATGCAATTACAACAGTTATTATATTGAGAAGAAATAACTGTAAACGTTGAAAAAAAAAAAAAAAACGTTTTGTAAAAAAAGGTTATAACTAAATTAGACAGATACATTCAAATACTTTAAACTCTATTTATTTTACTTATGTACAAGAGCTGCAAGAAGTATCTTTAATGTGTACATCAATTTATGTGTAAATGTATACATAAATGTAAAATTTATGTAATTAATAAGAAATAAATTTTATTAAAGTAGCAAAACCCTCATTTTTTTGCACAAGTGAGTTTTACATCATTATCTTTATAATTTTTATTATTGCACTATAAATTTTTCTCCAAAGTAAAAGTAGCTTATGATAACAAAGTAGCTACAATAATTGAAACTGATAGGTGAGTCAGAAGCACCAATAGGGTGATAAAACCCGGTTGAATTAACTCTTGCCATATGAAACGCACACAGCATAATAGTTATGTTACTGGTTACAACATTTTTTTATCACTGGAAAAAAGAATTTTAATGGATGGGAAAGGATAAGTCACGACAAGATTCAAAGTGGCTCCTTGAAAATCCTTTGTAATTCGTTTTTTTCTACATCGTTGGGTTTTTTACAAAAACGATGGAATCAGCTCTCGTCGAAATAGAGAGAGAAACCATAATTATATGTGTGTCACACAAGCGAGCCAAGTCTTGCTAGGAAACGGAGCGACGCTTGCGCTGCTGTGCCAAAACTTAAACATTTTGCCCGCCTCGTTTTGCCAGTGACGTTTTATCGCCACTCACTTGGCATCAGAGCTATCAGACCCAAGAATCTCTGGATTTGCAGCGGGAATCACCAGTGGGACCGGCAAATACACTTTCGTGATGAGGTGGGTGTACTCGCTGGTGGCCGTTCGAACGGTGACGACCCTCACAAGGCCGTTTGGTCCAGTGTCGATAAGACGTGCCCCCGTGGCCATCGCCCGTCGGCTCGGAGCAGAGTCAGGTCAACGACAGCGACCAAGTCCCCGATGGCAATGTTTGGCCTGGGTATTGTCCACTTGGATCTCTAACGCAAAGTGTTCAGATGCTATCTGCTCCAGCACTCCCAGAAGTGATCACGCAGTCTTAGCATGAGTTCCCAGTGCGGTGTGGCATCTAGCTGGATACCAGTCACAAGGTGAGATGGCGTCAGGGCATCGATATCGTCAAGGTCCCATGACCGAGAGCCCAAAGGCTGGCAGTTAAGGATCCTTTTGACGTGAGTCAACAGTGTGGCGAACTCATCGTAGACTAACTTTTTTAGGCCGAACAGCGTTGTGAGGTGCTTCTTCATCTACCGAACACCAGATTCCCAGATTCCTTTAAAGTGGAGAGCACCTGGTGGGATGAAGTGCCAGGTTATGCCGTCTTTGGCCAAGTGGCCCTCAACGAGGCTCTAGTCCAGCTGCGCCTGGTGGAGCAATCGGTGGAGTTCCAAGTTGGCCTCCTAGGAGTTCAAGCCATTTACACTCCACATCTTAACGGGCTTGCTGTGACGGTTGGTGAACCTGTCAAGGGCCCCTACAAAGCTCTTCTTAGTCAGATCCTCCACTAGATTTAAGTCCATGGCTTTGCTGCTCATGCACATGAAGACAGTGACATAGCCCTTCGTTAAGAATATCCCTTGTCCTCCGGCCTTGAGAATGGCGAACGGTCCGGCGTAATTCACGCCACACTGACTGAGCGGTTGGGCCTGGTTAATTCATGTGGCTGGCAGTTGACCCATCAGTTGCATTGAAAGCTGACCCCCTGCACTGGCTTAGACAACGCATTTTCGAACGAAAGCTTTGACTGAGGCGGGGCCGTCAACGATCTAGGCTGACTGGACGGTCAGGTCGTAGGTGCCTCGGAAACCTGCGTACTGACTGAGGTTGTTTGCTGGTTCAAGTGACTTTGTATGTGTAGAATCAAGGGGAATTTCTTCCAGTCCGAGAGTCCGTCATTGTTCAGTCTGCACCAAGCTCTTATAATGCCTTCAGCGTCGATCAGTGGGTCAAGACCTTTGAGCCCGGAAGTTCGCCTGAAGGATTTTCCCTCTTTTAGGCGCACTATTTCGTCGTTGTAGTACTGATCTCGGCTGAGCCTGATACATACAGATAAAGCAGAGTCAAGCTCCTTGGCTGTAATGGGATTGAGGAGTCAGCGCGTGCCAGCACCAGACTTGAGGCGGAGCATGCGTTGCCAACGTACGGTCACCCTCAGATGGTGATTGAACTTTGAGTACTTTTCTACGTGTGTGGGCTCCAGGCGCTAGTACTGCATGATGCAGTAGCGGACCTCTAGGCAGACTTCAGGACTCGCCGAGTCAGAAGGCACTTGGAGGGCAAAATTGGTGGCGGGCCAGTGCTCGAGGAAACGGCTAAGATAGTGCGGTCCTTGCCACCACAAGTCTGGCAGGGTTGGTTGATCCGTAGTTGCACCACAGGTGGCAACGTCTGCCGAGTTTTCTTCTAAGGGGACGAAGTATCACTGCACGCCTGGGAGAAGCTCTTGGACGTGGAAGACGTATCAGTCAACCGAATGGTTTCTGGCTATTCCATCAGTGTGGAGCCAGTACAGCACGGTGGTATTGTCACACCAGACGTTACAGTCTTCGCAGGAGATGTTGAAGTTCAATGCGTGTGACTTCAGGAGCAGAGCACCCAGAAGAATAGCGTGAAGCTCTAACCAAAGAATGGTGGAGCGCGTCCCCAGCCGTTTTAAAGGAAGAAGGCTCCTGATGGAGTTCAGCTTAGTTTTGGCTGCGATCAGACTTGTTTGCACCAAGTCCGGTCTGTTGACTACTCTGAAATAGATTACCGCTACCATCGCCCGCCTACTTGCGTCTGAAAACACGTGAAGTTTGACGGGAGCATCCCCACTGCGTCCAGACCATCGTGGGACAGTCCTTTCGTTGACTCGAGTCAGGGTTTCCAGAAAGCCTTGCCACTTCTTACCCAAGGCTTTGACAGTGGTGTATTCCATTCTAGTTTAGTGCCAGAGGTCCTGTATGGTCAGCTTGGCAATAACAACAACTGGCATCAGCCAGCCCGCTGGGTCGAAGATTCGAGCTAGTTCCAAAAGAGCTTTCCGCTTGGTTAGAGAGGAGTCTACTGCAACTCCGAGCGCTCGAAAGCCGAATTGGTCTTCAACGGGTTCCTACATGATTCCAAAATTGTTCACTGGTCTACCTAAGGCTGCCACCAGTAGGGTCATAAGTGGTCTTCCAGTGGGACACTGAAGAGAATACGGAGGTCTCTTATCACCCACTTCTTCAAGACGAAGTCACCCTTCTGCAGGAGATTTTAAAGCTGGTCTCTGCAATCCTTGAGAGTCTTGATGTCGTCACTATCAATCAGAAAGTCGTCCACATACAGTTCTCTTTTGATTGCTTCAGATGCCTTGGAAAAGGGCTTGCACCTTCGCTCTCGGGTAGACTTGAGTGGACGCTGGGAGCTGACTCATGTGCTTGAGTGCAGGATGGCCTTGGTTCTACGCTCTGCAAGTTGATAATGCCGCGTGATCGGTGTGTCGCTGATTCCGACTTTTCGGGCTTTGCGTTCACCTGTTCAGCTGGCCTTCGGATTCCGTGGCACCACGGTACTTTCCCCAAGCCTGCCTGGTCTTACTCTGATACTTACTAGAGTTGTCTGAGGTTGATGCGCTGGATCCAATTTCTGACCACCTGGATGACTTTTGGTCTAGTCTGCGTGGCTTGGTGGTTATTCTTTATTTCGATGCGATTATCTTTGCTGAATCCAGCTCAGGACCAAATGGATGAGAAAGGTAAAGTCATAACAAGATTAGAGGTGACTTCTTGAAGTTTCTTTTCATTTGATTTTCTTTTACAGCGTTGAATTTTTTACAAAAACGATGAAAACAGCTCTCGTAGAGGGCAAGAGAGAGGCCATAATTATATGTGTGTCACACCCGCAAGCCAAATCTTGCCAGGAAGGGGGTGATGCTTGTGCCACCGCGCCAAAATTCGAATAGTAAAAACTTTCATGAGTTAATCCTCCTTTGACAAAGAACCGTTAAATCACTTTTTTCAGCCGCTCGAGAAAAAAAGCATACCCTCAAGATTGGTCCAACGTTAACTGTTGAACCAAAATATCAGTAAAACATTCTTTCATTTACGAAAAATTGCTTCAGGCAGTAACCATAAAAAACGTTAGTCTAATTTACAAATAATAAGATTACATTATATTGCAGATTGCTATAAATTGAAAGTTCTTCCCATATCCACCATTTAGCGTCTTTTTTTACCTTCTGCTAAACAACAAAGCAATTTGTTAATTATATTTATTGCTATGTGCACGTAAGTAAACGTATTAAAAAAATAATACCTTACACTCAAGAAAAACTATTCTATGTTAGTTTCCACTTTTTTTTACTATGTCAAAGCTTTAACTGACTTGTGGGAAGCTAATCATGTTGATTAAATATCTTAAAAAAACTCACGAACAACAATGGTTTATCGTATATTCTCGTTGTAGCAAAAATTTTAAAGAGATTTGTATAGGCTTCATTATTATGTAATGAAACCTGCTGTGAAGCTACCGCAGCTTTGGAAAAATTCTTATTAATAAATATTATTGCTTTTCAATAGGAATCAAAACAAATTAAAAACATATATTTCCATAAAGGAAGTTCCAACACTCGATAAAGCATAATGAAATTAAATTTTGGATAGTGAGTAACCCTAATATAAAAGTGGATGTAGTAGAACGTTTCATACGAACACTTGAGGAATGTGTATGTGGCGTCTCAGCCACAGCGACCAGTTTCGTGCTCAAGACGGAAGCAGGCCATCGTCCCAAGGAACATCTTTTCCTGCGCACGCGCGAGCCAACTCACACACCCACCGCCGGTGCCCTACAGCTGAGGGAGAAGAGTCGCGCGGCGCTATACATTTTTTTTCTACTTAGAGCTCTAACGCCACATCCACTCCCTCTCCTGTGACCGGCGTAAGAGCCGGGAACGAGACATGGCGAGTTGCTGAAGACTGTGCGGTTTGGGCAGTTGGGGTGGACGTCGGTTGCGGCGACGGCTGATCAGCGGCGCTGGGCGCTTCCGGCTGAGCTGCGGTGTTGGGTGCAGGCGGCAGGGGTTGCGGTGACGGCTGATCAGCGGCGCTGGGCGCTTCCGGCTGAGCTGCGGTGTTGGGTGCAGGCGGCAGGGGTTGCGGTGACGGCTGAGCAGCTGTGCTTGGCGCTGTGGGCTGCTCGAGGAAGGAGTCAGCTTGTTCCATGTATGCCGGCTTGAGCGTGTCCGTGGACACCACCTCTTCTTTGCCGTTGGTGTCGAGGACGTAGTTGCGCTTATCGAGACGGCGAATAACGCGATGTGGGCCGGTGTAGGGTGGTTCCAGCGGCTTTCGGATTCTGTCGACACGCTTGAAGACATGCGAGCAGGTTGACAGATCTTTGAAGCAGAACGGGTGCTGGGCTGAGTGATTCGAGGCAGGCACTGGTCTGATGGCTCTGAGGAGTTGTCGCAAGCTCCGCGCGAACGTAGACTGGTTGGCCTGGACTGACTCGGTGGTGAAGAACTCCCCTGGGATTCTGGGTGAGAATCCGAGGAGCATTTCCGCTGGAGAGGCTTGCAGGTCCTCTTTGTATGCTGTGCGGAGTCCCAGGAGCACAGTCGGGAGGCAGTCTAACCAAGACTGCGGGCAGCAGCGCAGGGCTGCTTTGAGGGTCCTGTGGAACCTCTCCACCATGCCATTGGACTGTGGGTGGTACGAGGTTGTGTGGCACAGCTTTGTGCCGATTATCTGGGCCAGTTCCTTGAAGAGGCTCGACTCAAATTGGGCACCACGGTCTGAGGTGATGAGGAGCGGGGTTCCGAAGAAGCTGATCCAGTGATCGAAAAAGGCTTTGGCGATGGTGGGTGCCTGGATGTTGGACAGCGGGATCGCTTGTGGCCAGCGAGTAAACCGATCAATGATCGTAAGGCAGTACTGCATGCCTGCGACTAGAGGCATCTTGATGATGTCTATGTGGACATGTTCCAGGCGGTTGTCGGGCTCGGTGAATCTGCCTAGCGCTGATCGGTTGTGGCGACTAATTTTGGAGCGCTGGCAGGCTTCGCAAGTTTTAGCCCAGGCTAAGGCGTTTTTGCGTACTCCTGGCCAGACAAACTTCTGACTCAGGGTGCGGGCCGTGGCTTTGCCGCTGGGGTGTGCGAGAGCGTGCACAACGTCGAAGGCTGTGCGCCGGAGAGACGCCGGTAGGTACGGCCGCACCACGCCTTGCGTGATGTCTCCATAGACGTAGTGGCCCTCAATGTTGAGCTGTTGGAGTACCAGGTTGTTCGTTGGGTTGCCTATCAGGTCGAGGAGCTCTGCATCGTGCGCCTGCTCTTGGGCGATGACGGCTGGGCTGAGGATCGAGGGCATTGCGATGGTGGCGACTGGTGTCTGCAGCTGAGTCGTTGGGGCGACGTCGGTGGTCGCTACTTCGATTGGTTTCGCAGCTAGTGTTGAAGCTTCAGGGGGCGGTGTCTCGGGGTCGTCTCGCGGCCGGGAGAGGGCATCAGCCACGACATTGTCTTCACCTTTAGCGTAGACCAGGCGTGAGTTAAACCTGAGAATATATTCAAGGTAGCGCGCTTGTCTAGGTGAAGCCTTGGTTGCTGGTTGAAAGGCAGCGAAGGTGATGGGCCGGTGATCCGTGAAGATGGTGAATGGGCGGCCTTCTAGTATTCTCTCGAAATGTTTAACAGAGGCGTAGATTGCTAGGAGCTCTCTGTCGTACGTGCTGTACCTGGCCTGCGTGGGGTCTAGCTTGTGTGAGAAGAATCCCAGAGGGCGCCACGACTCATCCGGTTGAAGCTGCTCCAAAGCCGCGCCGATGGCTGTGCTCGAGGCGTCCGTGCGGAGCGCCAAGGGGGCGTCTGGGGCCAGGAATGTTGTGCAAGCGGCGTCAATGACGCTGGCCTTGCATTTGTCGAACGCCTGGGATGCTGGTGTGGTCCATTTGAGCTTAGCTTTTTTGGGCAGGCCCTTGAGCAGCTCGTTGAGAGGCGCCTGCAGTTCCGCGGCGTGGGGGACACACCTGCGGTAGTAATTTATTACTCCCAGGAACCGTCGAAGTTCGGACGCTGTGGTTGGCTTGGGAAAAACTTTGATGGCTTCTACCTTCGCTGTTGGTGGCCGGCAACCTTCTGACGAAACCTGGTAGCCCAGGTAGATGACCTGAGGTTTGCCGAAGGTGCATTTCGCCAGGTTTACCTTGAAGCCTGCTTGCTTCAAGACGGTGAACAGCTGGCGGAGGTGCTGAAGGTGCTCCTCGTGCGTCTGTGACGCGACGAGGATGTCGTCGATGTAGGCCTTAACGAAGGGAAGCTTGCGCAGCAGCTGGTCCATCGTGCGCTGCATTGTTTGCGCGGCGTTTCTGAGGCCAAGTGATGTGCCGAGGAACTCGAAGAGGCCGAAGGGTGTCGTGACGGCCGTCTTCTTTACGTCTCCGCTGGCGATGGGTACCTGGTAAAAAGCTTTGTGTAGGTCGATGACCGTAAAAACCTGACCTTGGCTCTCTTGTAGCATGTCCTCGATGATTGGGAGGGGGTACCTGTCTGGTACTGTTATGCTGTTGAGGCGGCGATAGTCGCCGGTGACGCGCCAGGAGTTGTTGGCCTTGGGCACGAGGTGCAGTGGGCTAGCCCACTGGCTGCTGGACGGCCTGACGACCCCTTGGTCTTGGAGCTCGGCGATAGCAGCTTTGGCTGCTGCTAGTCGCTCACCGATGAGGCGTCGGGGGCGCTCGAAGACTGGTTGGCCGCAGGTGATGATCCGATGTTGGACTGGGAGGCAGTTGATAACCGCTGGTGCGCTGCTGCACGCGAAGACGTCGGCGAATTCGTGCAGCAAGGACGAGTAGAGGCTGGCGACGTCAGGGTCGTCTGGTCCCAGTTGTTCGATTGTCGCAATCGAGTGCAGGTTGGTGTTGCACAGGATGCCCTGGACAGCCAAACCTGTGAGCGGGTCGATGAGCCGCTTGTGTTTGAGATCCGGGAGCAGACCGTGTTCTGCCAGGAAGTCGGCTCCGATGATGGCCTGGGCGACGTCGGCGATGATAAACTCCCATTGGAAGTCTCGACGTAGGCCCAGGTTGAGGTTGATCTTCCAGCTGCCGTAAGTGTGTATGGGCGAGTGGTTGGCCGCATACAGGGTCAATGCCTCTCGTTGGGCCTGGCTGAAATTTGGCGGCCGGGGCAGGATCGACACTACGGATCCGGAGTCGAGTAGGAAGTCGACCTTGAGGTGGTGGTCCCTGATAAGCAGACGGGTTTCCCCTGTTGGAAGGGTGACCTCCGCCGTCTGCGTCGGAGGCAGCCCTAAGCGTTTCCCGTTGGTTGGGTGGCTTGTACCACGAAGGTGCAGGGCTTCTTGCAGGCGTAGGCGTTGACGCCGAACTTCCTGTGGAAGTAGCACCAGGCGTGAGCGCCTGGGGACTGGTTCCGTCCTCCGCTGCGCGACCTGTCCCGGCCTCTGGCACCTCCGTTGCCCTTGTTGTTTTTGAGCAGTTCGAGCAGTTGTTTGTTGGTTGTAGAGAGCTGCGTGATCATCGCCTTGAGCGCGGCGATTTCCTGGAGCAGTATCTCGTTGTGCAGTTGGTGTGGCGGGACAGGCGAGGCGTATCCTGAGGAGACAGGCGAGACACCTGCGAAGGTGTGATTTGTTCGCAAGAACGAAGAGTTGCAGACGAGTTCATCTGCGGCCTGTAGTAGTTCGTCGAGTGACGTGGATTTAAAGATGCGCAAGAAAGGTTGCGCCTCTGCAGGTAGCAGGTCCAGCCACTTGACCCTCAAGCTGTCGTCTGTGAGGCTGTTGCCAGCGAGGCTTTTCATCTCGCGGTACAGCTGTGAGGGCTTCTTGTTGCCCAGTGACAGTCCAGAGAACAGCTTGTGCAGCTGTTGGTCCTTGGAGTCAGAGAACCTCGCAAGGACGTGTTTCTTAAGGTCTTCGTACCTGTTTTCTGCTGGTGGTGCTGCGAGGATGTCCGACAGCCCGTCGACGATGATTGGCCCCAACGCTTTGACGACCTGAGCGTACTTCACATCTTCGGAGGTGGTGTTGTTGTTCGCGAAGATGAGCTCGGCCTGCGTGAACCATGTGGCAGGGTGTTTAGGCCAAAACGGAAGTAGTTCCATGGTGGTCATGAGTCCAGCGCTGGAGTTGACGTGGGAGTCTGAAAGGACTGGGCTGGGCGCGGGCGGGTTGCTGTGTGTAATGTTGTCGTTAGCCGGAACGTGATCGACGGCAACGGCTGCTGCGTGGCGCTTTTCGTCTCTGTGTACGTCCGGGGATGACTCGGGAGAGTCGCTTGACCTGTCGGCCGCCGCGGCAGCGAGGGCAGCGGCAGCGTACGCGTCCGGGTAGAGGTCAGCGAAAAGCCTGCTTCGCAGCACGTCTCGTGGCTCACGCGCGTCAGCCGGGCGCGTTGGAGTGGTGTGTGCTAGCGCTTGCCAGGAGTGGGGGACTGGCAGCAGGTTAAAACCTTGCAAGGCGGTGCTCTCGTTGGCAGGAACGGGCTGCAGGTGGAACCCCAGCAGCGGTGGATCGACAGGAGACGTCTGCTCGACTGTCGCTTCCGTGTCCTGCCACGTAAATTCCGTTGTTAATGAAGTGCGAGGTTGGATGCCGCCCAACCCTTGTAATGGCGGCGATGCGGGCACAGAGGGACTCACGCGGGCACGTAACGTTGCGGCCCGTGTAACGACGTTGGGCTTTGCGCGTGGTCGTAGTTCGGTTCCAGGGCGGGGCTGTGCCCTTTTCACTGGCCCTGCTGCCCGAGACGTTGGCACTGGCGAGCGCCGGCCTCTCGACGGCGGGACGTAGCCTTTTGGCGACGACGTCTTGCCCACGTGGCGAGCGGGAGAGCGTTAAAAGATGGCGGTGCGCGAAGAGTTTATTCTCGCCTCGGCTCAACTTTTCATCGCGAACTTGCACTCACGATAAATAAAACAGTTCGAGGGGTCACCACTTGTGGGATGTATTGTTCTACACAGCCGAAGCTGTGCTTCCACAAGAAAAGGAGCACGAGGGGAAATAAGCACACGCAACAGATTTTATTATGAGAATACAAAAGACTTTATTTCATTATGTACAATCGGACTTTTTCGCTCTGCTCACGTCGAGAGCTCTAAGTAGAAGAAAAATGTATAGCGCCGCGCGACTCTTCTCCCTCAGCTGTAGGGCACCGGCGGTGGGTGTGTTAGTTGGCTCGCGCGTGCGCAGGAAAAGATGTTCCTTGGGACGATGGCCTGCTTTCGTCTTGAGCACGAAACTGGTCGCTGTGGCTGAGACGCCACATGTATACAAATCTTTCACTTATAAAACTACATACTGGTACTGCAAGATCTCATAAATGGATTAAATAAATCACCCAACTCTTAGATTGAGCTAGCACTTACAACAGTAAAGGTACTAACGCGCACATTGCAAAAAAATCTATTTAACTACGAAAGCAAAAGCATGAGCATCGAATGATTTTTTAAGCTCAATTAATGTATGACACAAGGGGCTACGAGCGCTTCCATCGTGAAAAAAGGGTATTAAAACAGGTGCTAGAAAGCTATAAATTGAAAAATAATTAAAAATTCTTAGTGTTTTTAAAAAACAGCATTTTAACATAGCTTCTTTTCTAGATGAAAATGGTGAAAGTATCATTGGATTTTTTACCCTAAAAAGCTATTCCTACTTGCTAAGAAATCGCGTGCTAGATATGGAGCATAAATTAAAAAAAAAATTTTGAGCTAGAGAAAGAAACCCACAGTTTTTTCGAATGTAAGTTATTAAGAACTGCTTGAATTTATGAAAAAAAAACTTAAAAAATGCTTTATAACGATTTTATAAAAACTTTTCTAAACAACAGGAATGATAAATATTTTTTCCATAACACTTTGATAAGTTTTTTTACTCTATCATTCAAAGAAGTGGAGGTCAGCGAAAAAAAGGGGGGTTGGAACAACTAATATTTACGCACCGTACTTCATTTCACATGTTACTTGAGAAGACGCTTTACTTAGCGCCTAAAGATAAAAGTCCATGTTGTATTTAAGATGGCACGTACGGCTTGATAAAAAGCTCATATACTGCAACAAATAACAAGCATATGTGATGTATCTCCGAAGATGAGGAATATCAGCGAAATACCATAAAACAGTTTGCAGTAGAGAAGGGTAAAAAGTTACCATTGTTATTAAACATAATACAACACATTCTAGAATTTGATGAAGAAATAATTTATTTACAAAAAAATTGGGCAGAAGTGAAGGGATGTTCCATAATATTTAATTATAGTACCTAACAAGCAATAACGTAAAGTGCATTGCTTAATTAACTTTTTTATTTATTCTCTCATTTGTAAACTAAGTATTGTTGAAAACAGATAATTACTGGTATTTTGAATAGTTGACATGTATGTTAAGGAAGTTTATTATGGCAGTACAATTATAAAAAGATATATGCCTGTTGGTTAAACATACCTTTACATAATATTGGATTTCACATAATTGATAGAGATAAAAGAGATCAATTTACTGAACCAAAAGTATAAAAGTATTAGACACTCGTAGTATTTTTGGGAGTATCTAAAATCAAGAAATGGCAAGACACAAAAAAAATATAAGAAAAAAAAATTATGATTCTGTACTATGACAACACATCGTAAAATTTACACATAACTTTAATTTTAAAGAAATAAAAATTTTAGACGTAGAACTAAATTGCAGAAAACACCTTTTTTCTGACACGTTAAGTATACATTACTGTAATAATAACATTAATAGACAACAAGATACAGAGAAATCAAAAAATTGCTATAAGTCTCTCGTTAAGTCTGTTGAAAATGAGGGTTAACTTGATGTACATGATTTACGGAGCGTCCTTTATTCGAAGTATTCGGAATACAAGTTCTGTTCACGTAATTCTCACGAGAAACTGCTTCCGAGTCTTATTTGATTGTAATCCGAGCGTCTGGTAGGAAAAGTTGTGTAGGGAAGTAACTTTTCTAATGTGTTTTCTTATTTTGATAAGTTTTGTTGAATCTTTGAATAAATAAAAATGGGTATGTTTTCTTAGCTACTCGGATAAGGGGCAAAAACAGTCTTATAGAGAATGTATTAGTTTGAATGAAACAAGCCTTAAAAATAAGTTTTTTTAAATGTTAGTAAAGGTAACAAAAAAGCAAAACACTTGTACAGTCTGTACACTCGTAAATTGATACTACGTAAAAGTTTACTGCTCAGTAGAGGATGGCCTCAGTTTCAAAGAATGACTGACGTACTATTGTAAAATTAGCTTATGCACGTAAGGTTGATGATGAAAAAGAGACCATGCCAAATACGTCTGACTTTGTATGCTTAAATATCTCCACTTGTAAGACCATAGACGATCCTTGGCGCTCATATGAGTTGCGTGGGTGTTTAGTTTAGGATTTCTCTGTACACTTAAGCTTCTACGAGGTTAAATCCCTCCCACAAAAGAATCATACTATCGTATTCAACATATTTGGCTACTTTGGCCTAATTTAAAATCAAGTTGTTCGCAGCATGCAGTGAGGTTTAGCTTTCTGCAGGAGCTATTTTTTTTAAGAATATATAAATTCATAATCCATCTAAGATTAAGGTAACAAATCATATTATTGTGTTGTAAGATTTTACTATACTTGCAAGTAATGTATTCAATCGTTTGCTAGCGTTTGTTGAGCTTAAGTTATTGTCTAAATCAAATACAGTTCTTTAATTGTTTTCATCATAATAACTTTTTTGGTACTTGTAAACAGAATTTTTTTAAAGCAGTTAATTGCTCCCTTGTTAGACTTGTAGTATGGGCTTATAGAAGCTTCTTTAAAAATAAATATCACAAGTTTTTTATTAGAGAACAACAATATTAAGGTGAGTATGCTAAGGATACCTTATTAATTGAAATCTGGCAAATTCGTTTTGTAACGCTTGTAAATGAAGGGCCACGAGAAAATGAGAGTTTAATTTATTTGTACTACCAGTTCTAAACTGTGTTATAAAAATGAACAGTAATAGTGAATCAATGCATAACTTACAGAGTCATTATTTGTCTAGTATTATTATTTTTATTTTATTTTAAATTTAAAATTATTAACAAGTAACTTAGACCAAAGTCAAATAAAGTAAGCGTTAATATACACCGAAATGTTAAACTTTAGGTGCAGCAATTTCAAAAACTTAGAGTATACACAGTGAGGACTCTACATCAGAAAATTATTTTCTCTTGCTGTGTTATTAGGCCTTACTTTATAAAAAAATATTTAAAAATCTCTTATTACTTATTCCAGAACAAAAAAAAAAATTTTCTAACTTTCCATGTATCCATCTTCAAAGAAAAAGAATGGTTCAAGTAACTTTTATATCTCTGCAAGTACAAGAACCTTTTTTTGCAGATTCCTTCTATTTTAAGTATTGAATTGATGAGTTCTGATTTAACGTTAGAGTAGTATGGGATGGTGTTTGAAGTAAACGTGGGGGAGCATAGTGAGGCCAAAAGTCCAAAAGAATAAGTATCTATTTAAAGGTTTTCTTACCCCCGAGTTGGCTGCAATGATCCTTCAAGAAACTAAAATCGTTCATAGTGATGACTAATTCGTCATCCCCCTTTCTTTGGCTCAGTTGAAATGTGGCCTTCATTTCAAGCATCACTCTACAGTTAATACACTGAGAACGATTATACAGGTAAGAAATTTTATGTAATTAAGAAAATCAAATAAGACCAAATAAAATCTACTTCTGGAGGTTAGTAGAACATGTAACAGAAGTACTAATTAGCAATTGTTAAGTAGTGAATTAGGGAAAACATAAACAATAGTGACATTTTTTTACATAATTTTTCTGAAATAAGACTTTTCAAATGATACTGCATTAAAACACTGCAAAATTTTGCTTTCAAACCTTTTTAAAATGATAATAAAATATATTATCTACGAAACAAAACAAGATTCAGCTGCCAAGAGCTGCCTGTTCATCTTTTATGCCCTCTTTTCGAAATCAAATTAATAGAGAGCGCGAGAGAGAGAGAGAGAGAGAGAGAGAAACGAAATATACACCTGGTGCATTTCTCTGTTATCTGAGGCTGCTACCTATAGTTTACTGTGATAGAAAATGGTAAAGTATGTGCGTGTACATAAAACTACACTAAAAATTTGTAAATTACTCTTTGAATTCAATAAAAATATATCAATACATAAAAAAAAAGTTTTTTCATTATAGAACATCACCATATTGCTTTTCATCATTTTTAGTTTGTTAATTTTTTACAAATTTTCAGCTACTTATCTTAAAAATCTCCAAAAAAATATTTTTATTCAGTTAGCAAAAGTCTGTGATTTTTATAAGTTTTTTCATATGACATGACGCCATATTAAATCAGCCATTTGAAATTCACGATTTTTGATAACAGATTTATAATGAACGATCCTAAAAACCCCTATATAAAAATTTATAAATCATTATAAGTTATAAATCATCATTAAATTCGTAATCAGCAACCCCTAAAACCTATAAATTCACACGCATCTTGATTATGTTGAATAATACACGCTATTTCACATGAGGAGGTAGTCAATAGGGGAGAAAGGGGGTGGCTTTTCAAATTTTCAATATCAAATTCGTAACCAACGACTACAAAAACCAAGAAATTGACATATATCTTGATTCTGTTGAATAATATACGCTATTTCACGCAAGGGGGTAGTCAATAGAGAAGAAAGGGGGTGGCTTTTTATAGTTTTAATATCAAATTCGTAATCAGCGATCCCAAAAACCACCGAGTAATCAATTTTAAATTAATTACTTGATCTTTCCACTTTTGGCGGCACTGTGTGGCCTTCAGCCGCACTGTGGGGAGGGGAGTTGAGCTTATTTGGTCTGCTAAAGAGGTGTTACGAATATTTAATATCGAAAGGTGGTGTGTATTTATATCTTAATATTATAAAAAGGGTACGTAGGTACTCAAACTTTTTTTTATTTCGCAAAGAATGTATATGAACATTTATTTCTAAGAGGGTGGTTAATGGCTATGATAAAATCAAATGAAGTTCTTAACACAAGTAACTATGTACAATAAAAACATATATACACTTGTGTGGCTTGGTTCGACCTGACTGACTTGATTTCTGACTGAAGCCCTTGGGCAAATCTTCATATAATACTGGAAATTTAAGTGTGTTTAAAGTGAAAAAGAAAAAAAAGTAAAAACTGTTATAAGTGTGGTAAACCAGGACATTTTCAAAATTAATGTTATAATAACACTTATAGTCAATGACAAAACACATCGAGAAGATTTCAAATGCAAACAGAGAAAGAAGTAATTAACAGCAAGGAGGCAGAGGTCAGTTCAGCAACCAACAACAGCAAAACTCTTATAACAACAAGAGAGGTCGTGGTGCATACAAACAGTGGCAGAATCAACATTGGCAACAAAAATATTATCACCATAATAGTGCCAATTTTGGTAGAAGTGACAGCGAAAATCAAAGTACGAATAAAGACTTATTTTGTAATATTTTAGACAACAATGTACGTATTAATAACAATAAAAATCTTGCCAAATACGAAGCGAATACTTGTAGTAATGAAATTAAATGGATCTTGGACAGTGGTTGTACGGATCATATTAATAATAACTAAAACTTTTTTTTCGAATATATAAATATAAAAAATTAAGTCAATGTTAAAATAGACGTTGGAAGAACTTTGAAAGCTACAAAAATATAAAATATAAATCTATTATTTAAACTTACTGATAAGATTAAGAAAGTCCATATGAAAAACGCTCATCATGTTGAAAAAATGATAAAAAATCTAATGAGTGTTGGTAAAATAACAAATTATAATAAAATCATTGTGAAAAATAATACTGCAGAAATCTTTGATAAAAAAAATAAGTTGTTTTCAACAGTATATAATATAAATGATATGTACAAGATTTTTACCATAGTAAATAAAAAACTGGCACACGATGTAACATGTAATATGAGTCAAAAAGAGAAATATCATAGAAAGCTAGGCCATGCAAATTTTTGTTATATTTTTTGTAAAAAGAAGTTACTCAAAGATCTGCCTGATAATTTAGAGAATGATAATTTGAAATGTGTCACTTGTGTTTTAAATAAAATGCATAATATTAAATTCCATAACGATAGACAAAGAGCAAATGATATTTTAGAAATCTTACACATGGATTTGAATGGGCCTCATAGAGATAATTGGAATGACGATAAATATTTTTTGATCATTTTTAACGATAACAGTAAAATTGTTGTAGTATACATAATGATAATGTCTATTATTTAATGCAAAATGAGATATGAAATTTGGGCCAGAAGTAGTAAAAACGGCAGTTTACTTAAAAAACTGAACCTTAGCAAATAATTTGAAAAGGTAAACTTTATATAAAGTTATGATGGGAGTTAGGCCAATCTTAGATAATATTCAATTGTAAAGAAGTAGAATATTTGTAAGAGTGCCAGGGGTTAAACAAAATAATGATTGGGATAAACAAGCAGATTTAGGAATATCAGAAGGGTATGAAAGTGCTGGTTATAAAGTTCTCATTAATAATAAAATTATAGTTGCTAGACATGTTGATATTGTAAAGAATAAAGTTTTATGAGTAGCTTTTAATGATGAGAAAAAAAAAAAATTTTGCAGTAAATAAAATGATGATAATGATTGTAGCGATACTAATTCAGTTTTTAATAAAAATATTTAAACTGTAAGGAGTAATGAAACTAAGAATAAAAATAATAGAACAATAAAAAGGTCTAGTAGAACGCGTGAAGAAAGAGAAATATTTTAACCAGAAAATAATGCAACATAAACTTACGTAAAACATGTTAGTGCAAACACTTCACAAAATTTTAATAAAGCAATGAGCAACGAAGAGTGTGTAAATTGGAAAGAAGCTATGGTACGAAAATTAATTGCATTATCAAAAAAAGACTTGATGAATTAGTAAATAGACTAGAAAATAAAAAAATTAATGATTTAGAATTGGTGTATACCAAGAAATAAGATAATAGATATAAAGCTGAATTAGTTGTGAGAAGTTTTTAACAAAAAAAAAAAAAAAAAAATTGACGACATATATTTACCTGTAGAAAAAATTGAAACGATTGAAGTTTTATTGGCTTATTGTTAACCAAATAATCTAATTATTAATTAAATAAGTGTGAAATAAGCTTTTTTTTAATGGGAATGGGAAATCTAAAGTGTATGTTAAACAACCAGAATCTTATAACAATGAAACAGGCAGAGTATGAAGATTATTAAAAGCTTTATATGGTTTAAGAGAGAGCCCTAGAGCGTGGTGTTAGTGTTGTGATACATATTCAAAACATTTATATTTAAAATGAAGCAAGAATGATTGTTTGTGTTATATGCATGATGAACATAATTTAATTTATGTATTATCATTGTAGATGATTAATTAATATAGAGTCAGAGTCCAAATAAAATTAACGAAACTAAAAGGGTATTGACAAATTAATTTAATGTAAAAGATACAGGTGATGTTTATACATATCTTGGTATAAGTATTGATTACGATCGTGAAAGTGGTATAACGACATTAGATCAGGAAATATATATATTATCTTTAGCAGAAACGTATGATCTAATAAACTCAAAATTATATGAAACTCTAATGGAGAAGAACTTAAAACGTTAGCCCACACCCTTAGCATCTGAATGCAAAAACTACAGAAATTTTATAGGAGCACTTCAATGTATTAGCTCAGGAACAATACCAGGATCGGTTACAGCGTAAACTATGCAAGTGAACTTAAAAACTGTTAAAATCAAACTAATAACAAATATGCAATAAGAATCTTAAAATATTTTGATTTGACAAAAAATATTAAGTTAACATACATAGAAAATTTTTAAGTAGATATCTTGACTTTTTCTGCGGATGCAAACTGAGCAGGTAATGCAGTTAATTAAAAATCAACTACTGGTTACGTTATGAACCTCTTTAAGAATGTTATATACTGGAAATCTAAGAAACAAAAAAGTGTAACAAAATCTTTAGCAGCAGCTAAGTATGTGGCGTTGTCTGAAAGCGTAAGTAACATCTTATGGATAAGAGGAATATTAAAAGGTTCCTTATTATTTTTATTAAACCAATTAACATTTTTGAAGATAACTCTAATGCGATTATTATTGATCAACTTGGTAGTCATACAAAAAACTCAAGTTATAAGGTTAATGTCCCTATTCGTGGAATATGTACATATTCATGGAATATGAAAATTCATGTGCTTGTTATACAACTTACTTGATGAAAAAATTGTGGTAGTTGCATATTTTATGCATCCTTATAAATTTACAAAAAAAATTTCATTCTACTTACAATAAAAGATCAATTTTCAAGATGATTCCATGAATAGAAACAAAGTCATACATAACCATTTTTGTGAATTGTATGTGTTATGCATTGAATTTGAGCAAGGAATTTATACATATCTAGTAAACAAGTGGGCAATATTATTATTTTTATTTAACAAAATAGTGTTATTGCAAGTAAAAAGACTTTAATTGTCTTAAAATACTATACTTAATCAACACGTTTTGAAAAATTTGATGAATAAAGTAATAATATGAAACAATAGGTGCAACGTTTCATAATTAAGTACATTTTAGTTTCATATTACTTTTTTTTTTTAAAATACGGTATTTTAAAAACTAAGAACTGTATTAAAAAATAAAAATAATAATAAAAAA